>JADDOH010018011.1:0-21490 GCA_016648135.1 Agrypnia vestita
CTGTTTGGCATAAATCCATGCTGTAGAGTAATGCTGAATAAGTATTCTTTTATTTTATTTAGCAATAAAAGTTCAAATGGTTTTGGTATTGCAGATTGGATACAAATAGGTCGATAATTCTTAATATCCGAGTGGTTGCCCTTTTTAAAGACTGGAATAATATAACTCGTTTTCCAAATCTCTGGAAAAGTTCCATTTTGTAAAGACAAGTTAAAGATTTTACACAAAATAAATGATAATTCTTTATAACATTTTTTTAGGAAGATGGTTGGTACCTTATCAGGTCCCTGTGTTTTGTTTTCATCCAACGATACCAACCCTTTTTCTACTTCTGATTGGCTAAGAACTACATTAGGAAGGTTTATAGCATCGAATAATTGTGGTTGAACAGACGAATATGATCCCTGTGCAGAATTATCATATACCGACTTAAAAAAATCAGCAAAGAGATCAATAATTCTTTTGGGAGTGTCGACCCACTTATTATTTAAGTACATAGTCTTAGGCAAATCATAGTAATCGCTTTTAAGAGATTTAACGTAGTTGTATAAAGATTTGGAGTTTTCTGGAGTTTGATCCTCAATTTTTGTAAGATAATGATTACGTAACTGCTTGGATAGAATACAACAATCTTTTCGAGTCTTCCTAAAAAGCATATAATCATGCACTGACCTAGTTTCTTTATAGGTTTTGTGTTGTAGTTTTTTTATTGTAATCAACGTAACTAATTCCTTTGAAAACCATTTAGGGTGAGTTGATATTCTGATTTTTTTAAAAGGTATACAATCATTAAAAATTTCATAGACTAAAGAATAAAAGTTTTCTATCTGGTTGTTTACATCACCGCCTATAGATATCAGATTCCACTCCACATTATTTAAAATTTGTTTTACTTTATCATAATTACAATTCTTGAAATTTCGTTTATATATACCACTAGTTTTGTTGGTGTCTGATTTTAATGAGAAGGATATGTCTAATGGTGGATGATGAAGGTCAATTGGTAATAACTCGTCTAAAGATAATTCAACTTTTAGATATTCCATGTTACTAAACACTAAATCGAGTATTCTATTATTTTTGTTACGTATAACATTGTATTGTTTGAATTCGAGAAAAGATGACATATTTAGCACTTCGATTTCATTATTGTTTTCTGGGGAGTTGACGACAAACATAGTATCATTTTCACACACCCATTGCAGTTTAGGGAGATTATAATCACCAGCCACCATTATTTTGGCTTCTGGAAACTTAAATCTAACACTTTCTAATGCAATACAGTGGTTTTCATATACAGTATTATCAGAACAAGGGGGAATGTATACTGCGCACAAAATCAGACACTTTGTAGGCAATGATATTTTCACGAATATTTGTTCTACATTGTTAACGGAATTTTTGATTATGCACGATCTATATTTATTCAGTACGGCTATTAAAACCCCACCACCTCTATTTTTCGTAAAAGCAGTAGAATTATTAGGCACAGAGGAACGATCGCACCTATAAATAACAAAGTTTTTTAAACCCAGTTCGCCGTTTTTTATATTGTTGTTTAGCCAAGTTTCCGTCAGAATTATTGCATCATAATTAACACTTTGCATCATGGTTGATAAATATTCCAATTTTGTATTCATACCTCGCACATTTTGATAGTACACATTACACTTACGAAAGTTTTCTAGTTTTTTTGATTTTGCACAATTTTTGGAACCGAGTTAATATACTTTATGGCGATATTTTCCTCACCATTTGTCCTACGTAGATCTAATTCCTTCCATAAGTTATGAAGATCACTTCTTTGCATGGGTGTGAGATCTCTCTTCAATTTGATTCCATCCAATCGATTTAAAGATTTCAAGATGATAGATTTCGCTTGGGAAGAATCTTGAAATTCGACTTTCACAGGTCTGATATTGTCATTGGATTTCTTACCAAGTCTGTACATTTTATTGATTTTATAATCTTCATTAATATCTATTTTTTTCAAGACTCCTGCAAAACTATTCATGTCATCTTGCATACCGATAAATGTTTGGTCCGATTGGCTCTCCGGAAGATTGAAAATAATCAAATTTTTCGACCGATTTTTTCTTTCTTCTAGTTTTTTAATGGTATCTTGTACAGAAGAAAGTGTGTTGGATGGGATACTAGGGGTGCTATTTAATGATTCCTTAAGACAAGAAACTTGACCTTCTAATGTAGCCAAGCTTGCTGTTATCTGGCTATTCGTGGCCATTATTTCTGTCGTCAAAGGAATTAATTTGCCGATCTGGTCCTTATTAATTTATTTGCTGGGTCCATAATAGTGGCGATTAGTTTACTTATAGCATCTTTATTATTCAGGATATATTGTTGGGCGTTCATGATCGTTTATTCTATCAGAAAAGGAAATAAACAATATGTATTGGCCAAATAAAAATATGTATTGGCCGAGTCGAACGCCGCAGCCAGTCCGAGTGTGTTAAGTACTACGCGTGCGCAGTTCTCGTACGGTCCGATAAGTGTCAGCCTTGATCAATGACAGTAGATTGATCAATATTCTTGCAAAAATGATCCTTGTGTCCAATATTTTGAGCGATATTGTGTCTATGACTGAGTTTTCAGTTGTAGGTTTTTGGTATATTATCTGTCACTGAGATTTTTTTATTCTCACTTACTGATCTTTTGCGCTCCCTGAGGATATGATAACGCTATCACTTGTAAATCGTGAACAGAATTTTTAAGAAATATAGATTTAGACTATAATAAAGCACTATTTTTAGTATTCAAAGTAACTTTCACAGAGCTGACAAAAACACGCCTGACATTTCTGACAAAAACTTATTATAGGTATAGATATACAAATTTAAAGTAAAACCTAATTCAAGAATATCCTTAACAAACATTAAACAAAGTTTGTTGAAACATTTCGGACATTGTGTTGTTTATTAACATTAAACAAAGTTTGTTGAAACATTTCGGACATTGTGTTGTAAATGATCAGCACCATTATTCAATGCCAGCAACCAACCCCGCGTTTGATGGTCGTATTTGTTGCACCGCATATGGGGACGCGCCATTATAGTTAGTCGCAGGAAAAGGAAATAATTTCCAGCCGGATATCGCGAGCGAAACCAGCGGCGGCAGGAAGAACTATTATAATTGATGTATGGACCTACAAACACAATAAATTGATTAGGGATTCAAGCGTCGATCATTGTTTGGCCAAATAAACACTATGGTAGGTATTTATTTTACTTGGGAAAGGGTATAATGTGTTTACAGTTGCGAACAGCTGATATTATTGTTATTGCATACATATTGTGGTATTTTGTTTATTGATTTGGCATTAACTTTGTAGAATGACATGATTAATTTATATAAATAAACGAAACACTTGTTTAAGACCACTTTTGAGTTTTATTAAACTTCTAGTTTCCAGAACCACAGAGGTTCTCATCAGGTGAGAATATGAACTGAGTTTCAATTCGAATCTAGTGATTAAATAAAACTCAAAATTGGTCTTAAACAAGTTTTTAATTTATTTATATAAATCAATATTGCAGTAGGTATAAGCATATTATAAGCAGAGACATGCAGTTAGTACATTGAAGCACGAGTTAGTACATGAAAGCTCTTTCAATGCCATTAACACCTATTTCACCCTCATAACAAGACACATACCTTGTTATGCGCGGATACGAATGGTAAGCCGGATTATGAAGGTGGATTATCATTATTTTTTCCATAAGAATGTTTATCCTTGGACTACGAAACAAGTAATGCTTGCAAAAATATTTTTGAATTTTGCATTTTTTCATTTGCAAGTCTGATAAAATTGTATTTGTACAAAAGTAGTGTTATTTATCACCATTCTCGACGTGTTGTGTAGAAAATGAATACATTCCTACAATCCATATTAGCACAATATTGTTAAAAATATTTTCTCTTACAGGAAAAGCCACTCTTTTTTATTGGTGCTGTCACGTGACACAGGGACGGGCGGCCGGGCGAGATTCGAACCGCGAACCTCCGGATACGCGCGCCGGGCACTCCGATCATCGAGCCAACCCCTGCGAGGCAGGAAGCTTTTAGCGGCGATAAAAACACAAGTCATATTTCATACCCAACCATTAAAATATTACTCCTCGTGGGTTTTCAGGGCCGAGCCAATTACAGGGGGTGTTTTGTGAAGCTTTTAAACTCTTTTCAAAATGAAATCGTTTTGCCTTTTACGATTATTTAATTCAAGTTTTTCGCACTTTTTTTTTACTTACTTAATCCATTCCGGATTTTGTCTGAATTAGTATTAAGAAAGTGAAATATAACCATTATAATAGTTGACCGGTTTCGATTCAACTGTATCTTCGACAGGGCGGACGCTAACTAACTGATCCACAAATAAAATGTGCAAAGAAATCAATATCAAAATAAAAAAAGTTTAATTTTGATTTTCCAAGAAGAAAATGTGTCTTATTAGAACTGAATCGCGCGCACGTAGGTCTTTTTTGGTGCTTTCGAGTTTATTTGAATGAAACGTCATTTTCTTAAGTTGTAAATTATGTAGCTGATCTTTTCTATACAGGTATAACAGAGCTAGTCCACAATACTTTACAGGTGGATTCCTACCTTGATTATGAGTCGAAAATGTTGAAACAACCGTGACCTAATATCAATAGTTAAGGAGATTTGAATTTTTTTCAATATTTCTGACATATTTTTTGCAAAACGTTGGACTATCATTACAGTTACTTATATTTAATAGGAAAAATTCATTTGCTTTACAAGTGAAATAAAAATTATTGAGAAAACTTTAATAAATATGTTGATCAATACTTAATAAATGCAAAGCCTAATAATTGTTATTTTATTTCATACAATAGACATTTGTAAAGATCTAGAAAATATATACTTAAAACGTATTTGATGAAAAAAATGGTCTAAAACACTAGACTTTCCCCTATATCAATTGAAAAAAAAAAATTATTGTGCAAAGAGAGCTATTTGAAAACAATTTTTATTTTTTTCTCAAAAAATATTAAAGTTTAAAGTTCAAAAAAATCTCGCGCTATTATCCAATCGTGATACGTTATATTTTATTAAGTAGTGTAATACATTTATAATATATAATCACTGTGGTTATATATATATTATATATATATATCTATCATATATATTTATAATTGATATATAGGTTATAACACGATAGTCTGTAAGACGAACAGTTATATATATATTACTACATATACTATTCTTATATATATATACTATAATCTATTTTTTTTTTTTTTTCTTCACTAGTCTGAAAAATAGGGTTTAGAGAAAAACGCTACAGAAAAGTAAAATTCGTTTAAATAGTCACCTACTACGCTAGTTTCAAATTGATATAACAATTTTTGAATGAGTGACGACTCAAATCATTCTTCATTTTTTTTAAAACATTGGGGTCGCCACTTATGGGTGTAGAATAACTACTTTATTTCTGTACACGCGACTATGGAGTTCTACAAACTAACTTTGGTAAAAGTAAACATTCAAAAAATGTCGGCTCGATCGTTCATGGCACCGCTACAATGCAGACAAATTGACTACAGCGACATTGTCCGCGGACACGCTCCGGCCAAATGCCGAGACTCCACACTGGATTCCCACAGGAGTCTGGATGTCCCGGGCCACGTGACCGCGGGCAGGCCACGTGGCCGCACCCCCCCCCCCTGCTCTCTGGACCACATAATTTATGGGAAGGATCTTGAGAGGCTCTCCCGCGGCAGCAGTGAGTGCGTGCTTCAGAGTGAAACCATTCAGAGCCGATTTCATGGAGATTTTAATGGTTGTTGGAATGACTGATGGTGTAAGATTTCTAATAAGATTCTACCGTGTAAGAATTAAAATAGAATATTTAAAAATATATTCTATATTTCTGCTTGAAAATGTTCAAGCTATCATGACCTAATATCAATAGTTATGGACATGCGACATCATAGTTTGCATTTTATTTAAAAATATTTTTGACTTATTTTTTGTAAAACGTTGGACTATTATTACAGTAACTTATACCGATTACGAAAAATTCATTCCTTTCAATACAAGTTAAATAAAATGATAAAAACCCTGAAAAATTTCTTTTCTGCTGTGTTGATTTCTAGGAGATTTTCCGTACCGCAGAGTTTCGATACCAATAAACAAGGAAATATAAAATTAATGTCCATAATTGGAAAGAGAACTGAAATTCTGCTTATTTATTTCACTACGTGTTCTTTCTCCCATGTAAAATTTTGTTCTTGCATATAGAGACCCTTTTTATAGGGACACCTATAGCCGCCTCTACACTACTAGGAAAGTCGGCCCAAGTCCAAAGTAACCCGAAGTAGGTGTCTACACTGCGAGGAACTCAGTTGCCCATAGAATAGTACTCCGCACGAACTTCGGGTCACTTTGGATTCCTTTGACTGAAGTAGCACGAAGTATGTACCCCTCTACACTATCGTATTCGCTTCACTTCGGCCGACTTTGCTAGTAGTGTAGAGGCGGCTTATGATTATAAAGTGAAGACATTTTACATGTCTTGACATTTCTCATAAAAACCTTATGCATGCGCAGTTTTAAACGTTAATTCCATTTTTTGCATGTGTATAAGTTTTATTTAGCGAATAAGTAATAGTAAATAAGTTTTTAGCTAGTAAGTTATTTTGTAATAAACAGGGTTATTTGTAAACATTAATTACCTGGTAGGACTATAATCCTGCCTTGATTATAAGTCGAAAATGTCGAAGTAGTCATGACTTAATATTAATAGTTACGGAGTTAGGCAATGGATTTTTTTTTCAATATTTCTGGCTTATTTTTTTCAAAATGTTGAACTATAATTTCAGTAACTTATATGGATTACGAAAAATTCATTCGTTTTATTACAAGTTAAATAAAATGATATAAACTCTGTAGAAATTCCAATTGAAATGTTTTCTAATTGGAATTGGAAGGTTTTATTATTTTATTTGATTTGTTAGTTAGTGTTAGGTTGTTAGTAATGTGGTTACGACGCTCGTCTAGTGACTGATGGTCGGTGCTTCGAGCCCCATTCCAGGACACCAGCAAATTAGTCCTATTTTCATAGCACAAGCATTTAATTTATTTTGAAAATAGTAAGCGTATTGATGCGACACGTATTCCGTGTTCGCATCTTTATTCAAAAGATTATTTTAGTGTAGACATCAGAATATATATTGAAGAATACAAAATTAGTAAAACCTTGCAGAAAAATTCTATTAAAATTCTTAAAAAGTTGTAATCATTTCATTTGAGTAGAATTAAAATAAATGAATTTATATTCATTACTTTAACGATAGTCGAACGTTTTACAGAAGGTAGATCAGAAATAATTAAATATGTTCAAATTTTGAAATCGCTTACTTTCTGCTAAAATTGTGAGTCGAAAATATTTGAACATCAAAGGAGATAAGCGACTTCAAAGCTTGCAATTTTTTACTATTTATTTTTTCATTCTTAATCTTGATTCAAATTTTAAATAAAAAAAAAAACAAAAATTTCTGCTTGTCAAATCATATTATTTGACTTGTATTGTTTTAAAGTGAGTTAATATTTAATAATCGAAATTAATTACTTACACAATGATCCAAAGTTTACAGAAGATATGTCTGAGATATTAAAAAAAAGGCAAAATTTGAAGTCGCTTATCTCCACAACTTTTATCTTATTATTTTATTTTATTATATTATTGATATTAGGAATGTCACAACATTTCCGTCTCATAATTTAATCTACCTGTAAAGTATTACGGATTGATTTTGTTACATCATATCATATTAGAAGTAAACACAACGTCATTAAACACTAAACAGACTTATTCCCACAAAACTACCAACACCACAAAATTACCTGCAGAATTCTCGTAAATGTTGTAAGGGTTTCATGAAATATGTCTATAAATTAATTTTTCTTATTGCCAAGTCTATGTAGCCTGGGCACTGGTGAGAGATTGTGGTACCTTGTTTTTTCATTTTCTTAGTAGAATATGTTAACAGTAAATGTCATCAGAAAGTCTCTCAATGCTAACACGAACCTATCTACCCAGTAGATTCATTATGGGGTTTTTTTTTTGTATCGAATTTTTTTTGTAGATGGAAGATTTTTTTTATTGAATTATGTTATTTAATGTATCCGCTATATGTGCATAACACATTAAGTGTATGAATGACACATTATAAGAGAAATTAGCCGTCCGCGTGGCGGGCGACCACCGCCACGTGTCGACGTGAATGACATCCATCGAGCAGCCATTTTGTAGCAAATCTATTGTTACAGTAATTGCAGTAATATTTCGACAATATTGTAATATTAGATGCTTTGTTGTCGATTGGAAGGAAAGACTCACAAATAAATCTATGTATAAGCTGACTTTTATATCTGATCACCAAATATGGTTTCTTGCGGTGAGAATGACATCAGATATCCACTTCTGCGTGTAGTTTTCTGGGATATTCTGCCGTGTATATCCGACCTCTCTGATAATGATAGCAGCATCATTATTGGACCAAGTAAGAATTACTGATAAAGGGATACCCTTGGAATGACCCTTCTAATCTCAATTAACGTCGCTTGGACCCGCCATGTGAACGCCAGAGGAACGTGGTGGATTGCCTAAGATCGTACGAAGATGGATTGGGCTTTGATTATTCAACTGTTATCGGTACCCACCGCTTACCCAGGACAGTTCTATGAGAAAAAGCTCCCATGTCAGTCCTGCTCATTCGTCTCCACGTTGATATTTGGATTAGTCAACTATATTATTATCGAAGTCAGGGAAAGATGGAACGCAATACCGAGGCAGAGGTTAAGAATGTACTGATTATTTCTACGCGGCTGCAGATTGTACGAGTGGTGTGTTGTTCCCTTCTACGGTAGGGGTCGTAAGTGTGCCATTGATGCAATATGAACTTACGATGTCTTTCTTGACCTCAGTGACAGTAGGGTACTCTCCTGAAAATGCAGAAAAGTATTTGAATTTTAAACAACCAATATGAAACATGGTGTCAGAAGTGTCCGCGGAAATAAATATTTGAGTGCATTTTTAATATATCGGACGATTCATATTGAAATGTCAAAGGACAACAGTAAATCGGATGATTGCGGCAAAATGGCAACAGTAACTAAAATGGACCGCCAAGTCTGGGTAAATTTTTTACATAGGTTTGAATTCATGTTAATTGCCACAGATACGGAAGAAGATAATGATGTAAAAGGAGGCTAACATGTTTTTTTTAAAATTAAATATAGATATGACAATAACAAACTACATAACGGTAGTGAAGAAATTTAATGACCATTTTTTGCCGAAAAATAATTTGACAATAGACAAGTACATTTCTTCACCCGAAGAAATTGTAAAAAGGAAGTTTAGAAACATTCAGCAGATTTAAACCGAAAAGCGTCCTTATGTGAGTAAATAAATCTGCTGTCCTACATTACCCAGAGTCTATACCTATGTGCAGTAGATAAACAGATTTAATATTGATCAACAATGACTACAGAAAAACGTCGAGAATCGAATCTCAACACATCCAAATATTTCGTATAAAATATCCTTTTGTTTCAATACCTAAAGATTTGTGTGGCAAGAATAGACAAGGTGACAGAATTAAAGAATAAGTGATATTAGAGAAGAAAATATTAGGTCCTTACATATGAAATTGACGTTTAGTATGGGAGGAACATAAAGCCGATTTTTTTTATTATAATATATTTATTTAATCAAAGTATGTACCATTGCTATCTATGCACTTTTGCCATCTCATAGGTAGTTATCGATCCCTTTACTAAAAAAACCATTCGGACGGGAATCAATAAAATCTTTGAAGGCGGTTTGGACTGCCCCATCGGAGTTGAATTTTTTCCTTTGCAAGAAGTTATCCAAATTTCGAAAAAAATGGTAATCTGTTGGGGCAAGGTCCGGAGAGTACGGTGGATGTCTTAGACATTCCAATTGAAGCTCCTCTAATTTGGTAGCCGTCTGTTGTGCAGTGTGTGGTCTAGCGTTATCATGAAGCAGCAGTGGCCTAGAGCGATTAACCAGCCTCGGTTGTTTAGCAGCTAGCTTTTCCATCATGGTTTGCAGTTGCTGACAATAGACATCTGCCGTAATCGTCTGGCCAGATTTAAGAAAGCTGTAGTGAACGACACCAGCACTAGTCCACCAAACGCTCACAAGTAACTTTTTTAGAGTCAATTTTCGCTTGGGGCATGGTTTGGCTGGTTCGGCAGGGTTCTGCCATTGCGATGAGCGCTTCCGATTATCGTACAGGATCCACTTTTCATCACAGGTAATGATTCGATTTAAAATCCCTTCATTATGTGCCGGTTGAGTAATGCAACGCAGCAGTCAACGCGCGTTTGTTGATTTGCTTCACTCAATTCGTGAGGTACCCACCTTTCAAGCTTTTTCACCTTACCAATTTGCTTCAAGTGGATTAAAACAGTTTTATCACTAACACCGCAGCCTGCAGCTAACTCGGATGTGGTTTGCGATGGATCCGCTTCCACAATAGCCTTCAATTCTTCATTATCAACTTTGGTCTCCGGCCGTCCACGGGGCTTGTTCTGCAGGTCGAAATTTTCAGAACGAAAACGTTGGAACCAAAAACGCACTGTGTTTTCTTTTGCGGCACCGTCGCCATACACATCATTAATCCTTCGAGCCGTTTCTGCAGCACTGGTGCCACGGTGGAACTCGTACTCGTAAATAACGCGATATTTCAAGTTTTTCATTTTGTAAACTGAGTGACGAAAAGAAAAAAACAATTGAGGAAAAAACAAATGAATTATAATTTTCAAAACACAAATACATGAGTAAATAGCTGTATAAATTTGGATTTGGAATTCCTAACCAAAGAGAAGATATTTGAGATCAAATTTGCCAGTACGGCCAAACGTCAATTTCATATGTAAGGACCTAATATTTTGAAAGGATTCTAAAAATTGATCCAGTTAATTAATACACACATTGAGATTAATAAGATTTTCAATAAAATAAAAGAAAAATTCCGGTCAGAGGGAAAGACGTCACACCTAAGTAACCATTACCGTGTCTCTTGAATGTTGTCATAGACACATTGCAATGTTTCTTAGGCCTGACGTTACATAGACGCGATGATGATGAAAAATGTGCAGATGAAAATGCAATTATTTGCGTAAAAACTTAGTTTATTACTGAAATAATGTTATTTTCGATACTAGTAGACGTGTACCTACATTATAGAAGGTTATTTCAAAATCTGTCATCATGCCTGTTGAAGCCAGTAGAAATTGTTTTCGAAAAACGTTCCGGACGCCGTTATTTCCAGAGTGCAGTAATTACAAGAGAACCGCAAATTGAAAATGACTTAATACCTATCTACCCCTTTTCAAATAATACAATAATTTGATTTATTACTAGTGCAGCCCACACCCTCGACCGGCCGATTCCCAGAGGCGCCGTGCGACCGCGACTCGGGATTGATTCTTTGAATAAACAGAATAAAAAATAATAATTCCAAACCACCCCCGCGCTAACTTCACCCCGTCACGTGACCGATCAATCGGCCGCTCCCACCGGCTGGAATAATAATTCCACTACAACACGTGATTGAAACGCGTAGATAAAAATTATTACATTTTCTTTAACAACACCATATTTGTTTATCGATGGGCATGTTTTCAGTTACTTGGGAAGGGTTTTAACGAGTTTTTAATATAACGTGTGTGCATGTACGTACTCAAAACCCTTTCAAATTCAAAAAAAATCATTTTCTAACTTCAAGGCCGTTTCTCTGCAGAATTTTGCAGCTTTAATAAATATTATTATTAAGTTCTCCAAGTTAAGCGTTATTTTAAATGTGACAGCTGTTTCGGCTTATCAAACAATCTTCTCTCTGACAATGGACTAGCAAGTCGAAACAGCTGTCACATTTAAAATAACGCTTAAATTGCATAAATTATAATTATATTATTAATATTTAAAGCATTAACTTTAAGACATTATAACAGATTGTTGTAATGTCTTAAAGTTGTAGTTAACTTAGTACAACCACTACCAGTAATGGTTTTACTGGGAGTGTTTTGTGTGTCTGGTAGTTAACTGGTGGTTTTACTAAGTTAACTAACAATCTGTTAATTATAATTATATATATTAAAGCTTAATTTATTTCATATTTCATTCAAAATAAACATGAAGATCTACGAACTAAACACAAATCTGAATTTTGAAGCATTGAGAAATCCAGGAGTCCTTTGGTCCTCTTCTGGATGACTGTTGATGAAGCTTCAGTCATTCCCTACTTTACTGTATGGTCTGGTGATCTCCACCTTATGTGCCCATACCATCTCAGCTGTCGTTCTTCCACCTTACTATTTACATGCATGACACCCAGGCTAATGCGTGAACCTTCAATTCTGTATTTTAGTGATACTCATACCGACCATCTTAGTATTCTCATTTCGCATTCGTGATGCAAAACAAGGCAATGAGAATTATCTTAAATAAAGTAAATACACAGAATTGAAGAAATGAAAAGAGCCTTGAATTGGAATTGGAATATTGGTCTAGCAGATTGGAAGGTTGGTTTTGTATATAGGAATGTGAAACAATCTGTCTTAGGTTATTATTAGATAAAAATAAATGATAGTGTATTAAAAAAGTCTAAATGACAAATATCAAAACAACACTATCATTTAGAAATAACTTTGATGGGTGAGCCACGTAGTCAGAATGTATAAAACCCGAACTCCTCTTCGCTGGAATGATAAATACCAGAATTGTCTAAAATATTATTTTTATCTTGATTTTTAGCAAAATCCTTTTAAACAAATTAAAATTATAGCTCAATACTAGGTGGTGGTGCTGGTAGTGCAAAATAGCTCCAGGCTTATTTATAATCACAATTGGAACTGATGAGTGCTAAAGGTAAGATTTTGGTTTATTACAGAAAATGCTGGAGGCCTAGGCCGAGTTTCTTGGATTTGCAAACGAATTTTGTGAAAAAGCTGTCGGAATATAACACGTTCGCATATAGACGCAATACTTTGATTAATTGATTTTAAATAATAAAGAAGTGAACTGACGGGACAATGAGGGCAAAATTTTGGATGGCAGCCGTGCGGCCCAATTTTCCTTTGCAGTGCTGGGTTGCACGGCTGCCTTTAACATTAAAAAATACCAGCCTGGCGGCGAATGAGTAGGACCGATATAGGAGCTTTTGCTTATAAAACGATCCTGGGTAAGCGGTGGGTCTGCCCTCATTGATTAATTGATTTATTCATTCTAATACTTTAAGTTTCCGAAAGTAAAACTTAAACAAAAAAATTTAAATGAAATAAATAATAAAATAATAAAAAAATATCATTGCTTCTGGTGATAGCAATGATATGAAAACGACAATTAAGTAGCTTGTTTATCTAGTTAGTGGTCATGACTATCGCCTAGTTAGTCAGTAGTTGGTGGTTCGAGATCCATTCCAGGACATCAGCAAGTTGGTCCTATTGTAATAATATAAGAAAATAGTAAGAAGATTGATATGAAACATATTACGAATATTGATATGTTCACATATCTATTTAAAAAAAAATAAACAAATCGTATAAAACAAGCAAAACTTTGAAAGATTCCTTTGTGGCAAATTTTAGAAGCTCCTCTTGGGGTGCGTTGTCATTTTTTATGACTTAAAAGGCGAAAGTTAATTATTGATTAATAATAAATGATAGGTAATATTAAGCAGAATCGAACATAGGTACCTCAAGGGATAGACTGCACAGAGGCGAACTTACAAAGCCAGGATTGAGTCAACAAATAATAGATTCCGGCATCCCCCCGATCAAACAGAAAATCATCCCTTATTTTCCGGTTCGCGTGTCCCGCCGTGACCGCCGTTTACTTTGAGGGAGAAAGCCACTCCCTCAGAGAATTTTTGGAGAAGGCGCAAGCAATGAAGATGCCCAGCACTTTCTTTTTACCTTGGATTAGTCTCTAAAGCTGGATGATATAATCACTTTTTTATTTTTAAGATAAATCAGATGATCTAAAAATTACACAATGTTTTAATATTTTACAGGTAAATTTATACGTAAATTATGAATCGAATATGTTCGGACTTCACCGTCCCAATATAAATACTTTTTGTGATAAGTATCTTCAATGTTTGCATTTTTTCCAAAATTTCTACATTTTTAATTTTGATTCAAAATTTATATAATTTTTTTTTCAAAAATGTTACAAATTTCTGTTATTATTTTATTTGACTCATATAAAAGCAAATTAACTTTTATAATAAGGTATTTCATTTTGAATTTAGAAGATGAGTCAGAAATATTGAAAAAAAATGCGAAATTTGATGTCACTTATACAGGTTATTTGGAAAACATTAATAACCTCACAGGAATATATTCCTGGCTTAATTATGAGTCGAAAATGTTCAAGCTATTATGACCTAATACCAATAGTTATGGAGATATGCGACATCAAAGTTTGCTTTTTTTATCAATATTTCTGACTTATTTTTCGTAAAACGTTGGATTGTCATTCCAGTAACTTATATCGAATATGAAAAATACATTTCCTTTAATACAAGTTACATAAAAAAATAAAAACATTCGAATTCCAATTAGAAAACATTCCAATTCGAATTTTTTCAGGGTTTTTATCATTTTATTTAACTTGTATTGAAACGAACGAATTTTTCATAATTTATATGAGTTACTGTAATGATAGTCCAACGTTTTACAAAAAATAAGTCAGAAATATTGAAAAAAAAATGCAAACTTTGATGTCGCATATCTCCATAACTATTGATATTAGGTCATGATAGCTTGAACATTTTCGACTCATAATCAAGACAGGAATATAGTCCTGCGAGGTTATAATGTTTTCCAAATAACCCTGTATATTAATTATATTATAATAACTATTAATATTAGGACACTAATATTTTAACATTTTCGACTAATAATTTAGTTCTACCTGTGACCTAGGATTGTGAGCTAGCTCTCTTATATCTTGTATATTTGCAGCGTTTATATTTTCCCGGGACCGTGTCGAAACTGCTTCAAATCCATGGCTAACCCTTAACGCGGTGTGTGGGGCACTTTAATCCCATGGGCGTGTAAAATTATGAATTTCCCATAGTCCCAACCCCATAGAGTTTCGCCACGTGCTTCTAAGAATACCTTCTAATTTGTATATAAAATTTTTACTGTCTTTGTTTCTTCATATCATATCATAACAATTGATCAACTTCATGTGTTATACTTTCCTTAAAAAAAATTATTTATTGTAAAATAGAGTTTTTTGTGAGATTCCCAGCATATGCCACCAGCGCCGCATCATCTCTAAAGCGCTTCTCAATTGAAATGTTTTTGGTTGCATAATTTAACTTTAAATGGAGGAGGTTAAAGTATTCAGAATACTTTAACCTCCTCCAAGTATGCTTAAATTTTTCAATAACGTAATAACTGGAGTTTTGTCCCCAGAGGGATCGTCATTAATTAGGATATAATAAAGATATCTTACAGAGACAAAGCTATTTATACAGGGAAGTAGATATGGAAGTCTTTGGATATCTAAAGGGCAAACAATCTATCATATGGCAGGCCTAAGTGATAACAACTTAACTTAATCACACTTTACGCAACTTAAATTTCGTCAATTCCATGACACGTAAAACGTGCTGCATATGTAAGTAATATATATACAAATATATACATAAATAACATATATAATTTGAAACGTGAAACGTGTTGCATACATAATATATATACAACTTCCAAACATTTTATAGATGTGATGATTAATCATGGGTAGAATTGGTGAACGTTTATTGTGTAAAGTGATCACTTGAGCCAGCCATACGATAGGTCATAAGCCCTATAAACATCCAAATAAACACCCTATAAACAAGACTTCCATACCTACATTCCACACAAATAACTTCGTCTTTGAGAGACATCCGTAATATATTTCGAGGTTAAAGTACTTGAAACTGCGGAAACGATATCCTGATGAAAGTGAAAGCAAGGAGGCGGTAGTGAACGAGACGTGCCAGACCTTCTGACAGAACCACAAAGGTGATTTCAAGGAATAGAAGCTGCTAATAAGACAAATAAAAACTGCATAATTTTCATATTAAAATAAACGACACTTTAAACTTTCCAATTTGTTTGGACGCACGTTGTCAACAATGAATTTAATTAAACAAAAATATTAATTCCAAAACGTTTTTTTTGTCCGACGACTATAAATTCGGCTGAACAATAATAATTCGTGAACGGAACGGGGCCGCACGGACAGGCGGACACGTGTCGCGCACGTTTCGCTGCGTTTCGCACGTGGCGGAGTTATCAAAACAATATTCTTCGATTAACACAGCTCTCCCTATGCCCTGGCGGTGCTATTCCCGCATGGCCACTAACAGCCGGCAGTTGGATGGGAGCTGATGCTTGAGTTTTATTTTTAAATTTTGGTGAGATATCTTTATTTAAAATAAATAACATTCAATCAATCAATAAAATAAATTACAAATCAATACCAAAAAAATATTGCTTTATTTTTCGTTATACTTCTTTTGGCGCATTTAGGGTGATTTTTATTGTAACGGAAGTTGCGCCAGCAGCATGTAGCGGAAATGCGGGACAATGAGGTTAGTTGTTAAAGTGAATTTTTAGTATGCAATGAAATGCACATCCATGCGCATCAGAAGTTAGCCGTCAAAGAGAGTAAAATGTGTATATTTCATATATGGGGTATAAATGTGCAAAGGCAGCAATATTTAAAAAAAACTTCAATAAAGTTATCGAAGTTTCCTAATTTATGATGTAGGCACCTACTGAATTCGAGATTTTATAATAAACGTAGCATTGACGTATTATAATATAGACACGTTATTCCCATACTAGCCGGTTTTCAAATGTAGCAAATTTTGCATTGAAAGAGACAACAAATCACGGCACACAAACGTCTGCGTGTAGACAGAAAAATCAGGTAATTTGAAGTCACGGTGACTAAAATAACATACTCATTCTTACAATAATAGTTTACGATACTCTGTTCCTTTTTCCGCGTAGCTTCGCGCCCGATCATAACGTAGGTCCGTTCGATGACGAATGCAAGTAAGGCAATTACCTTACTTTTGAGTTGCCAAGATTTCACGCTTGTATCGTATCTACAGTTTATTTTATCATTGAAACGTAGCATATAAATTTGTAGGAAACATGATTTTGGAAAGAATAGATACATAAAATCTAGAATTCAAAAAATAATAATTTATTACTCCCTTTCTTTTAACTCGTAGCGTCTGCTTGTCGGCTTGTCAGACGAAAAAACTTAGGATCGATTTTTAATCCTTTTCCCGTGATCCAATCGAGCTGAAACTTTGCAGGCAGACTCGTGGCGACGATAAAAATGATCTAAAATTTTTTCGTGTCTGGTTTTGGATTTTTCGAAATTTTAATGATTTACCTATATATTATTTAATTATCGTGCCCGACGCGTGGAGTAGGCGCGAAACCTGTATCAATTAGAAAGGGAGTATAACAAAAACTTTGTTTTTATGGGTTAGTTTTTTTTTTGGATATTGCTTATTACCCCACATATATTGTTTGATTGTTACGTAACGAAATTATTCACTTGAAATTAGTGTTCCATTAATATAAATAATGTGTTATCGACCATTTTGAATCGAGTACCAATCATCATGCTTAATTCAAAGCTGACGGATTATTGGTAATTGAAAATTAGAACTATTTATTTATATTACGATTTTAACTGTGTATTCGAAAAGCCAGAAAGGGTCTTCTAGTATTTGTCAGATTTCTGTATTTCATGTTATTTTCGATGTTTGATTGTCCTTTGAAATGTCCGAATCTTGTAACTACTACGCTATTCTCGGCATCAGCTTTTTAATAATGGAGATAATGACATCAATTGCGAAACCATAAAGGAAGTCGCTATGGTAATGTATATTTTTAAGATATAGGTATTATATATGTCTCATACAGACGAAATTTCCTATGTATTTTAATGGAAAAGTAGGTATAAAGTCTTTTGGTGTTCTTAGGGCTAACGACCTATCGTACGGCTGGATTAATTGTTCACATTTCACATTTCACCCATGTTAGAATACCACAACTTTAAATTTTTTTGGAAGTTGTATATATTTAAGTTTTACAACCCATTTCATATTATGTATGTTGTAATTATCATTAACGCGACCTGCATCCAAAGCTTTTTCATTTCCCTTGATTAAACTGATAATTAAGGAGGCATCCATAATATATCTTGATTAATGATATCTCTGGGACAAAATCCAGTACTGTATTTTAAAAAAATAGGACAAACTCAAAATATTCTGTATATTTTTAAATTTTTCTCTAGTTTTTGCTCTAATATTGTTATAATGCGTGTTTTTTATGTGTGCCAAGGAAGTACTACTTCTAACGTACGTTAGAGCACACACACACACACACACACACACACACACACACATACAATTTTAGCGGCTAACAAATACGTGACCAACACAATGGCATAGCAGCACAATCAAAGCGTGGATTGCCTCCTACTATGGAACAGTATCGCGCATCGTACGTATACCTACCATTGTTAGTGATTGTACTCTGTTGACAAGCCGATTGGAATACCACACCGTGTGGCTAGTCACCGTAGCACGACACGCGTGTGGCGTCGCGCCGCGCATATCTGCAGGAGATAAGACGCCACTATTGTTTGTTCACATGTCAACCAAAACACTATCACTGTGCATGCGGATATAAATGATTTATTTGTAATGATAGAAATCGGGACAAATACGTCCAGTAATTATTGTTAGGGGTACTTTGATATCTTTAATTGTATTACGCCACAAAGGTCAGTATCAATAGTAGTGTACACTCCTTTATATGTATTTATTTGGTCATCCAACAGGAAGACATAAGTACATGGTAAGAAAGGAATACAAAAAAAATTTAAGATAAAATAACATTTAAGATAAAAAGATTAACTTAACATAAATAATTTCAGTGTTAATAAGGAGAAGTTTGAAACATGTATACTCCCAGCGTTTATGTATGGTCTGGAAACAATCACGCTAACTGCAAGAACCGTACTTAACCTGAGGTTGTAGACAGCGATCCATGGAGAGACAAATTCTTGGGGTAAGTCTGAGAGATCAAAATCAGAAATGAGGAAATCAGACGCCGGACAAAACTCTTCGATGTGGTGGATCGTATTGCCGAATTAAAATAACAATGAGCGGGTCGTGTT
Organism: Agrypnia vestita; assembly: GCA_016648135.1. NCBI lineage: Eukaryota > Metazoa > Arthropoda > Insecta > Trichoptera > Phryganeidae > Agrypnia > Agrypnia vestita. The sequence continues at coordinate 19,286 of JADDOH010018011.1, forward strand.
GCCAGACAGGGAATAGAGGAGTTCTGCGGCGGAGACCATGGGACCTGAAAATTAGAAAAAACTGACCTCAGAGAAGGTGGGCCGATGATATTATAGCCATCTCGGGTAGTGGGTGGATTAGAAAAGCCCAAATAAGAGATGATTGGAGAGCTTTAAATAGGCATTGGAGAGATAGCTGAAGACGAATAAAGAGAAAAAGTGAAAGTAAACAGTAATAATTAGTAATACGTATAATGTATATGATGCGCACTGTCAGGGAGGGGTCGAGTTTCCAGTATCAGCCTCACCATCCGACGATACTCTTCAGCCATGAGCAACATTACGCGACCCTGTTGAACACCTTTTGCAATATCAGTATACAAATGATTTCAATTCAAATCCAATAATTAGGGATGTGACGCTGAATTTTGATGTCAAATTTCAAACCTTGTTGTTTCAAAGGAAGGATGTTTCATCGCCGGAATCGCAAATTTTTCCAACCGGTTCTCTCATTTCCTCAAATCGTGATCTATTGGTGTCATTGACGATTCTCTTTAACGTTTTCCTTGCAGCTTCATTTCAAATACCGTTTTTTTCAAACAGAGATGCGAACGCAGAATAAGTTTTTCATTAATATTCATTTTCAAACGAAGCTAAATGTTTGTACTACGAAAATAGGACTAACTCGTTGGTTTCCTGGAATAGGGTTTGAATGACCATTGGATTTATGGATTGTCAGACTTAACTCCACTTCTATACTTATACTACACTTCTAATAACTAGCAAAACACACAGCCCATGAGACCCAGTAAAAATAAAAATTAATACCGACTGCAAGAACTACATTCGGGCAGACGGCAGAGATCCATTAAACATTACTATACTAAATTGTATTAAAGACTGCCAATAGAAATAAAATATGAAACAAATGGGATTATATTAGGTCCTTACATATGAAATTAGCGTTTAGTATGGGAGGAACATAAAGCCGATTTTTTTTTATTATAATATATTTATTTAATCAAAGTATGTACCATTGCTCTCTATGCACTTTTTCCATCTCATAGGTAGTTCATCGATCCCTTTACTAAAAAAACCATTCGGACGGGAATCAATAAAATCTTTGAAGGCGGTTTGGACTGCCCCATCGGAGTTGAATTTTTTCCTTTGCAAGAAGTTATCCAAATTTCGAAAAAAATGGTAATCTGTTGGGGCAAGGTCCGGAGAGTACGGTGGATGTCTTAGACATTCCAATTGAAGCTCCTCTAATTTGGTAGCCGTCTGTTGTGCAGTGTGTGGTCTAGCGTTATCATGAAGCAGCAGTGGCCTAGAGCGATTAACCAGCCTCGGTTGTTTAGCAGCTAGCTTTTCCATCATGGTTTGCAGTTGCTGACAATAGACATCTGCCGTAATCGTCTGGACAGATTTAAGAAAGCTGTAGTGAACGACACCAGCACTAGTCCACCAAACGCTCACAAGTAACTTTTTTGGAGTCAATTTTCGCTTGGGGCATGGTTTGGCTGGTTTGGGAGGGTTCAGCCATTGCGATGAGTACTTCCGATTATCGTACAGGATCCACTTTTTATCACAGGTAATGATTCGATTTAAAATCCCTTCATTATTGTGCCGGTTGAGTAATGCAACGCTGCAGTCAACGCACGTTTGTTGATTTGCTTCTCTCAATTCGTGAGGTACCCACCTTTCAAGCTTTTTACCTTACCAATTTGCTTCAAGTGGATTAAAACAGTTTTATCACTAACACCGCAGCCTGCAGCTAACTCGGATGTCGTTTGCGATGGATCTGCTTCCACAATAGCCTTCAATTCTTCATTATCAACTTTGGTCTCCGGCCGTCCACGGGGCTTGTTCTGCAGGTCGAAATTTCCAGAACGAAAACGTTGGAACCAAAAACGCACGGTGTTTTCTTTTGCGGCACCGTCGCCATACACATCATTAATCCTTCGAGCCGTTTCTGCAGCACTGGTGCCACGGTGGAACTCGTATTCGTAAATAACGCGATATTTCAAGTTTTTCATTTTGTAAACTGAGTGACGCAAAGAAAAAAACAATTGAGGAAAAAACAAATGAATTATAATTTTCAAAACACAAATACATGAGTAAATAGCTGTATAAATTTGTATTTGGAATTCCTAACCAAAGAGAAGATATTTGAGATCAAATTTGCCAGTACGGCAAAACGCAAATTTCATATGTAAGGACCTAATA
>JADDOH010018012.1:0-13284 GCA_016648135.1 Agrypnia vestita
CATTGCGCCTCATATAAATGCCGTAAAAAGTTTGATTGTATCACAAATTCTGACCATGTTCAAGAATGCCTCATTGCTTGAGTAATATAAATCTGTATATTGGATTGTGAAAGGGAAGCACCATCGCGCCATAGCTGATCGTGCGCAGAAAATCATTAGTCACCGGTGCGCATGTAGGCTGCTGGTCTGCTGCCCAGTACTACGATTACGACAGTTTCCAATGAAGAATGCAAAGGACTGACAAAAGTTGAAGCAACAAAACAAATAATTTTTTTAATACTTATCCCGATTTTTATTAATCCATATTGAATTTATATTGTGCAATACCCTCATATCTAATATATTATATCTACCATATATGTAATATCCTGGGATTTTAGTATTTAATTGTGTTCTTACATCTTTTGTCTCGTACGTGTGCCAAACACACCGTGTGTAGTACAGGCGCAACGCAGTCTCTTTTATAAATTAAGTTCATTACCTTCCTGCATATGCATTTAATGCATATGCAGGAAGGTAAGGATGCATATGCATTTAATGCGTATGTTACACACGGTGTGTTTGGTACACGTACAAGACAAAAGATGTAATAATATAATTAAATGCTAAAATTCCAGGATATTGCAGATATGATAGATATAATATATTAGATATGAGAGTATTGCATAATATAAATTCTATATGGATTAATAAAAATGGGGAAAAGTATAAAAAAAATATTTGTGAATAAATTTATACGAAGACTAAGGGTGTAGGTATAATATAATGGAGCGAGTAATAAACGTACCAAGTGGCTAAGAAGATTTTTGTGAGGGTGAATTGACAGGGGTGTCAATCACGTGAAAGAATGAAACTAGTGGAATATTGGTAGGATGACAGATTTAGCTAGATGAAAAGTGAGTAGAATATTATTATAAAACAAGGGTGTACAGTTGTCTGTATTGTTTTCTGGAAGACATAAATAAACTTTAAAAAAATTTATTGATATGATCTCATATCATCTCTCATAAAGAAAGAAATTAAAGAAATAAACATTAAAGTTATTAAAGGAAATCTGAATCATAATTTGAAAAGAGTTTAAAAAATAGGGTTATATAAAAAAAAGACAACTTACCAGTTTGAACATTTTGGATTGGTTGTTATTGTCTCGTTCTTGTCGCAAGTACGAATGTTGACTGTGTAATTCACTTGTGAGTTTATATACTGTAAGATCTAGTACGCCCTTAGACTACCCCCTTCTACCGCCCCACCAAGAAACCAACATTGCCACCATATTCGCGAGTTCTCCGATACAGCCTTCGACGGTTGCTATGCAATATACCTCGGTGCCGTACGTAAATCGCTCACGGGTAAAATATGTATCAAACGCATGCATTAGTATGCCAAGTGCTGCTTAAGGAACTGTGCTGACTTACTTTTTATACAATAATTGCAAAAAAACGTTGCATTTGGTGATTGCCATAAAATGCAGATATAAATGAATCACTGCTCCTTTATCAATCAAATTAGGTTTTATTTGACTGACAATAAATTGCAATTAAGTATTTTATTTGAGCGACCATAAATTATTAAATATCCCTGGGTACTTTTGAAATAAAGTACATTTTTACATTTTCACTAACACAAAGTTAATGCAAAATTATAAGGATTTCTTTATGATTTGTATTTTAATTTTCCATCTGTATAAAAAATCATTCAAAAACCTTGAATAATTTGTTGGATAATGCAAGCTTATTTTTATAAATATGTACATTAATTTGATTTCCAACAGACCAAAACAACATGTATCAAGTATAGTTTTGTTTATCTCAACATTTATAAATCGTTAATTCTTAGTTACTATTTCATTCACTGGCATAATTAACCTTTCATCACCTGCATAATTACCTGTTTACTATCAACATAATTAACTTAACTAACGCAAACTTAATTCAGACTAATCGTGATTAAATCATTTGTGTGAATTTTTAAATTGAATTATAGGAAACGTTTTATTTATTTTTATAATTCGTGAGAATGTACAATGTTTTATTGATATAAATAAAGGCATGCTCTATGAGCCAAGTAAACTAATAAAAAATTACCTGGTATTTTACAAAAAAAAAATTAAAAATATATTTTAAAATTTTTCATAAATACATTTTATTTTATAAAATCTGCAAATCTAAAATTGAGACCATAGGATAATAATTAGATATTTTGTGGGGTACGACAACGATTTTCAAAAAATGGTTGTTATTGAAATGATATACAATAAAGTAAATAAAAAGCGGCCCTCGTAGCCCACTGGGCAATTACACTGGCTTCCCACACCGAGGGTTCCGGGTTCGATTCCCGGTGAGATCACAATTAATCTATGTGATTTACTCAAGCCTGGGTGTTTTGTGATGTCTTTCGCTTCTGTAATTGGGCCACTTGACCTGTTGAAGCGTAATTTTTTTTTATTATCAGTAAATTGTTGTAACCATTATATTATTATTTTATATTAATTGGTAGCGTAACACATTACAAAAATACCCAGATTGCAGAAATTAATAAATATATTGTGACGAAAGAAACCCGCTTTGCTACGAGAGCCTCCACTAATCTTTTTTTATGAAAAGTGCCAAACACTGTAATTTTTTATCTAAATTATAATTATTTATTTTATACAATGTTTATTATTTATTCATCATAATGTTAAAATAATCAGATTCAACCATCATTTTAGTTTAAAGTACTATAACATGACCAAATTCCTGTAAGATATTTCGAATTTATTATAGGTTACAATATATATTTTATGGCATAATCTTTTGGTACGGAGGCAGAGAAAACAAATAAATTGTAAAATCTATGAAATATATAAATTACTTACAACATCACCATCACGCTGTTTCACCGCGGGGGTAGGCGGAGAGGATTGAGCGGTACACGCAACTGACAACGAAATCCTTACCTTAATCTTTTTGAGGCTTGTTAATTTTATTTTTAATATAAATTTTTACAATCGACGGTTTCTAAAGGCACCAGTATCTTGTTTACGTGGTCTTGCATTATGTTTATACTATTCGTTCACATAATCAAACCATCTAAATTTAAAATCATATTCACTTTTAAAATCATATTCACTTTAATTAAATCAGCTACGCAGTCTTTCCTAATTTATTCATTCTTTTAATTCTATCATAAATGTATTTTCACATACAAGCTCCTGAGGTGAAAATCTTAAACAAAATAACTGCTTAATAAAATCTTAAAAAAAATAAAAAAACAAAATAGCTATAATAAACAAAATCCTCGAAAATAACGCTGTACAAATAATCTCATTTATATTGTATTCAGCAGAACGTAGACTGTATATGACAGAAAGTAGACTGAATGTGACAGAAATGCGGCCTCTTAGACGAATGTGTAGAAAAATCTTTATATGATAGAGTGTAAAGTGGGCTGCGGCGTATAAGATAGAGAAAAGAAAGGATCGCTAAGATGTTTAAGCCGTGTGGAACGGATGAGCGAAGAATGGATGGTAAAGAAAGTGTACAGGCGAGTGTTAAAGACAGCAGAAACATAGGGCATCCGCCAAAGAGGTGGCATGACCAGATAAACCAAATATTGTAAGATGGACATGTTAAAATTCTCAACAAACGAAGACCGTATATGAATGAAAGTGGATGAGGCAAAGTAATGTGCCAGTACAGAAGAATGTGGCGATCTATCCTCTCTGCCTGCCCCTTTGAGAAAATGCTTGATCATTAGTTATTCTTTTTAGTACTATTTGTGCCAGAGCTCCATTGCGTAACGCGTATGTCACGCGGTCGTAACATTTTTAACAAAAACAATTCTTAATAACACATATGAAACCAGGATAAATTGAAGATGACTGTCACATGCACGTGCTATAAGTCTTTAAATAAATTTGACAAGTGGGAGTAAAATATCTGTGTTGATACATTAAATTTACATTTATGTTATATTCCCCAAAGGTTTTGCCTATCGTTCGTAATGTGTAAATAGAATGTTTAAAATTAGCTGTGTTAATAATTTTCTCTTCCAATAATACATATGGACTCACGTTGAATCAAATTATATTATACTTTTTTCGTTCCAATTTTCGTTTTCGTGATAAAATGTCAATCAAATCTATGTATAAATGTGCGTAGGGGTTGAGAGGCTGAAATGCACGTTTTATAGCATTAACTATGTCCAATCAAAATATTAATTATATTTTAAAAATGGGGAATTGTCTTGTGTTTTTAAAATGACTTTATTTAAGTTATCATTATTGAAAAGTAAAACGTAAAGTAATTAATATGAAGTAGACCAATATACAGACTTGAGCAGGTATACGATGTGTGTATTCCCTAATGAGATTTTCATCTCACATTTCAGAGATTTATAGATACCGGTATGTATCTACCTGTTGTATTTTTTTATTTTGTTTTTTATTAATTTTTACGCTTCAACAGGCCAACAGGCCCAATTACAGAGCAAAACACACAAAGTCACAAAACACTCAGACTTGAGTAAATCACATAGATTAATTGTGACCTCACCGGAAATCGAACCCGAAACACTCGGTGTCAGAGCCAGTGTCATGCCCACTGGGCTAAGAGGGTCGTCTCTATTATTCTACTCTGCAAACAAAAGCTTCTTATACGCATCCAATCAATTCTTATAACACAAAAATATTCTTAATTAAAATACAATATACATCGTGTGTTCAGGCACACTTCTGCATAACTTATGTGCATATTTATGAACCTTTAAGAATGTAACTAAGACTTCTCATCTTTTGTAAAGGGACAGTACATAATGACCACATAAATTTAACATATAATGAAAAAGCGAACCAATTAATTGCAGTCAGAGAGTTAAACATTTATTATAAAATTTCTCTTCAAATTCTTATGTAGGCAGGTATAGAATGACTTCTGTAAGAATGTGGTTGAAGTAATCTTAGCACAAAAACATTTGGAGAGAGGACGTGATGTTTTCCAATATGCATAAGACTAATTAGCTTCAGTTACCACCCGAAGTTTTACAGATCATCTTATATTTTTACGTAATCCAGTTCTAAACGAGATTTGTGTTAAGAACTCGAGAATCGAAACAATAAAGTTTTGGATTTTTAATTTAACATTTTTTGTGCTCGTCATAAAAGAAAGAACGAATAATTTAAGTAATATATACACAAAAATAGGATACATCCTTTCCTCCCTCATACGGTTCACATGACCAAAACATCTCAGCGACCCTTTCTTTATTCTATCTACCACGCTATAGTCAGCATTACATTCACTTTTAATTTGTTCATATCTTACTCTATCGAACAAAGATTTTTCATACAAGCGCCTTGGTGACCACATTTCCACCGCATTCAGTATACTTGCATTCCTTTTTTGCCAATTCCTGGCTCCACTTCCATACATCAGAGTTGGAATTTGAACGCCACTATGTACCTACCCCTAGTCTTGCTTCCTTTGACAGATTCTAATTGGCCGTAATTGAATTCAATTTAAGCCTTTAACTTTGTTTCCCGCGGTCACTCTCCTTTCGATAGCGTTCTCAACATTCCCACAACGAATGTTTTCCTTTTACTTTTTTGTGAATTAATTTTTTTTTTGTATTGTGCACTTAGGCTTTGTATTACCTAAATTAATAAATTATAAATATAGTTGAAAAGGTAAATTTCCTATTACATCATGTTACAAAGATAATGTTGCGGTAATCAGGTAAAATATAAAACAAACAAATCGAGGTAGGTCTAAAGAAAAATTAACACCTTTAGCTGTAAAAATAGAGAACAGAAGCATATACTGAAATAAAATTTATGAATGAGAGAAATTTTATTTTTCTGTCTGATTTTACACGGTGATTGATATGAATCAACAAAAATGATAATTTTATCACAATGATTATTGTGATGAAGAAACGTTTATTACAAATATCCACAATTAAAAAACCTTTGTGTGCCCTTATTCTGAAATACGAGTAGATTCATGTGATCGTTGTATATAAATTTACTATAATTTAATTCATTAATAATTATATCACAGCAGACACTTTTGTCCTCAGCAACCAGAAAAGTTAATGAATACAATGTGTATGTACTCTGTCGCAGTAGTTGTAATTTTTTACAGAATTTAATTTGTATTTCTTTAATATATTTATCAATGTTAAATATAATTCTAGCAAAAACTACCGTAAAAACATAGTTCTTACCCTACCCTCCCATCTGTTGGTTAGGTATGGTATTATAGGCTAATTTTGAATTTTACATGGTCTTTTAATTTATATTTGTTTCCCAGAATTTATGGTAATGCATTTTTATTAATTTCTAGTAGAATGTAGCGTATTTAAATGTATATATTGAAAACTTATCTATATATTTATGTATTTAAAATATTAAACAACTAACAAAATTAAAAGGGAGAAACAGAGACGAGTGGAAAAAAATGGAAGAGGCCTACATCCAGCAGTGGAGGAAAAAAGGCTGAGGAAGAAGAAGAAGAACAAAATTAAAATAAAGCATTGTATGTGTTTTTTGGCCAAAACAGAAAAATGCTTGTTATATTTCCAGAAGTTTATCCACGTAGTGATGCTTGCATTCTCAGAAAAAACGCAGTTTATTGTACATCAATAATGTAAAGTTTATTTATACAACTTCTGATAAGACTTATTCTTTCTACTTGGTAAATCGAGATTTTCTTTTTAAATATCCACTCATCGTTCCATTTACTCGTACTATTCATTGTATCTTAGCTTGTTCGTAGATCTAATGATTACTATGTCTATTTCCATGCTTTACATCTAGCTAGAATCAGTATATCGCATCAATATATAAAAAAGTGCAAAGTTATAAATAAATAATAAATAAATAGAACTTTATTCCAGTATGTGGGGAGGTTTATGCAGTACCACACTTTCCATATAAGAATACATATTATCATTCATGCGATATTTAAAAATATTAGATGATTTAAATATATTAATAGAAATTATCACATGCAGGTACATTATAGGTAAAATATAAAAAGAAATAAGATATATAGCAAGAATTATTCGAATTAACAGGACATACAAAATAAGAAAGATCATGCGAAGCGAAAGAGTACTTAAATATTACAGAAATAATTATTAACAACAAAAAAAGTGAGCATTAGTTAATAAATAGGATGTATAACAGAAAAGAGAAAAAAGTATAAGTATAAACATAAAAAAATATCCTTATATAGTTATGAAACGCAAACTCCACATGGCATATCGGATAGTGAATTTGTATATTGTTTTTCAGTTCTTCTGAATTTCTGTATGTGGTATCACAATGAATATACTGATTATTAATTTTCCTTGACAAATAGATTTAGCGTTCAACGTTCTACTTACCATTATACATGGCTTACTGTCGATACATTTCATACGCATGTCACTGACAGTCTACTGTTCGAACTGACAATTTAAGTATGCAGTGTGAGAAATAATCAGCGCTGGGCCGCAAGCGACAATAACGTTCCTTTCCTCAAGTCCCTTTCAAATATCTACTTTAACGATTTCACGCACGATGCGACGTGAGTAACTTTATAATAAAATATTTTTATTTATTTAATGTATGAATTTATTAAATATTTCATTTTAACGTGAGTAAAGCATCAAACAAAGAACAAACAAAGAAAAACAAGAAATCTATAAAAAATAATAATTAGTGTTATTTTTAATTATTAGTTTACTTATTGTGCGTATGTATATTATTCCAACCAAGCATACAATTTAGTGGAACAATTGAAAAAGATTTCTGGTATGCAATGTTACAGTGACAAAACTAACTCCATAATATCGGGACGAATGGGAGAAGGAAGGGGACGAGGAAGGGTTAAACTAATGGTTTGGCAATCTACACCTATAAAACTCAATGTCTGTCTGTCTGTTCTCTATACAAATCCACACCGTTTGTCCGATTCGATTCAAATTTTGCATACCTTTGCTTTGGGACCCGGCGGGTATTTGCTACATTACTTATGCTTTGCAAAATTTCCCCCCTATTCTCATACCTCTCCCCCCCTGACATATTTTAGATGCAAATCTGTACCGTTTGACCGATCGGACTCAAAATTTGGAAACTTATTCTTTAGGACTCAGCGGGTAACATAGGCGATATTTCCCCCCTCCACTTTTACCTTTTCTTCTCCCCCTGATATATTTTCAGTATTCAGTATTAAAATATCGATAGATAGTGAAGTACTGTCAGCTGAACGAAGTAGAAGGCCAAGATTAGACAGAAAGTTTAAATTAGATTTCAGGTACTGAGGTGAGTGAAATTTAAAAGGACATTTCACTGGACTGCAAAAAAATATGACCCTAAGTATTTCGATCTGATGTAAATTTATTACGTAATCAACTTAGGCATTTAATAAAGTAAAAGCGAATCTAAAACACGATTTTGTTTCATGTCTATTGAGAAATTACAACACTTACAATATATTTAATTTTGGAAACGAATGAAATGAGTTTATACAGACACATTATTTATTAATATAAAATAACTTTGTTTATAAATTAACATCCATGTAAGTTTCATTGTTTAAAACCAATCGGTTTGAGGACAATGTTACTTCCTTCGCTAGAGCAGTATAAAACTAAAACTAATCATTAAATTTTGTTTCTGGCGCTATTGATCATATTGATATCATTTTAATTTTATTAAAAAAATTAACCCATAAAAACCAAGTTTTTACCTTTCTCTTTGAAGCAGACACGTATCGGGCTAATTATTCATTTATAATGATTCCAATTTGAAAAAACCATTAGAATTTCGAAAAATCCAAAATTATACTGTAATTATTAAATTTTTTTAACGAAAATTTGTTAGATCATTTTTATCGTCGCCATCGCCACGATTCTTCCTGCAAAGTTTCAGCTCTATTCGACCACGGGAAAACGGTTAAAATCGATCCAAAGTTTTTTGTCAGACAAGCAATGCTTGCTTGCTAAGCAGACGCTACGAGTTAAAAGAAAGGGAGTAAAATTGTTCGGGTTCCGAGAGCCTGTAAGTAAAAATATATAAATTACTGTAAGTATCAAATGCTTGAAGAGTTGTGAGAAAATGGCTTTAATTTTCTATTATCTAACTGAGCTGTTGCTTAAATTAATTGGGATATTTTATTATCTTCTTTTGTTTTCTTGCTTTTTCTTTAGGTCTTGTATTTTTATTCTTTGCTTATTGCTGTGGAAGTTATCTAAGGAAAGATGTGCTGAAACCGGTTGGTTTTAAGTGACAAATCTTAAGTAGTTGAAAACGCATTTATTTAATATTATGTACTTATTTAATTATTGATATCTAAAAACATTATTTATTTATTTAAGCATTGAGTATTTATGGAAAAGGTATATCAACTAAAAGGTAAAACTCAATTATTCAGTGTTGTTCATTATCTTGTTTCATCATATTTTGATTATTTCTAACGATTCAGAGTAGAATTGTTTCTAACGATGGAACAAATGCTCCGAAATCAGTTAGCTATCAATAATTAATTTCAAGTAGTTACAAACACATGTTTTACATATTAATCACTAATATTTATAAAGCAGCTGTCTCAAGTCATCATCTACTTATTTGTGCTTAAAGCATAATTTTAGAAAATAACATCGATATATCAAGTAATAATTTAAATTCAGAAAATAATTTTTACATGTTATATATATACAAGTGGGAGAATATATTAACTGAACCCTTCCAACGAGAACTGTGTACTATTTTGATCTTAATACACTTCGAGTTCGGTCCACGTTGCAGGCTCCCTATTGTCTTTGGCGTGAAATTGTGAAATTCAGAATGTTAGGAAATGGTATATTGGTTTAAATTCAATAGTTCACTATTCCTTGTAATAAGTCCCTTGGTAGGTCAAATAAATTCCTAGCCGGCAATACTGAATGAACAATCGATTCAAACGGTGCATTAAAGATAATAACTGTAACGGTATAAATATATTGTTTTGTTTTCCTGGTTAAGCAATATTCGATATAAGTGAAGTGATTTAAAGCCTCATGTACTGTAACGGTAATTGGTAACATTACTTACCAAAATAGAAAATTGTTTTTAAATGTGATTCTAAGTTTACTGTTTTAAGTTTTTAAGTACCTACTTATTTTGGAATCCTGCAATAATATTAAAATATTTTGTATTTCTAATATTTAACACCAAAAGGATAAGTAACTGATTTCTTTAAGAAAATATATTTTTAACAATATTTTTTACATGAAAGTATCTTCTAAGAACACAATTATTGGATTTGGTCCCCAGAGGGATGATTAATTAATTAAAGATAAATTATAGAAGTCTCACAGAGACGAAGCTATTTATATATGAGAAAAGTGCATAGAAGTCTCTTATACGATGGCTCAGGGCTTACAACCTATATAGCTGGCTTAAGCTCGGCAATGCAACGTTTACCAATTCCATAGTAAGAACATCCACATATAATCAAAAATTTGTAAATTCTATATATATGATTCGAATCAAGAACATTTCATATATTGCACTGGCTTCTGCTAGAGACATCTGAAAAATAAAATATAGAGGTATCATTATCAGTTGCGAAATATATTTATACTAACTTGTTAATGAGAAAAAATAACAACATTACATCCACTTTTTTCGTATATAAATCTTCGTCTCTGTGAGACTTATATAATTTATCCTTAATTAAAATAATTTTTGGCTGCTCTAATATAATAAATATAATTGGTTTTTTTTTACGCTTCATCAAGACAAGAGGTCCAATAACTGAAACGAAACACATCACTATACACCCAAACTTATGTAAATCACATAGATTTATCATGACTATACCGGGAATTGAATCCGGAATCCTCGGTGCGCGAACCCAGTGCCATTATCACTGGGCCAGATGATGAATACTAGATGAAATTGATAGAGATATTATATAAGAGGTTTATTGTTTATTTATAAATATTATATAAATAAATATAATAAAACAATATAATATAATAGTAATATAAATAAATAATATAATATTATTTGAATAAATATAATAAATAAAAAGAAAAGTGATAAGTTTGAAGATACATATGAGAAATATGAAGAATTTCGAAAAGAATAATAAAATATCTAATAGGTAATAATGACGAGTATAAATATCAAAGCCAATGTTTAGTAGTGTTTTGTTAATTTATTCAAATTCAAATTCAAATTCAAATGTTTATTCAATGTTCAATGTTACAAATGTTTACAGTGTTTACAAAATTTAATGAAGCTTTTTTCATTGTTGTTGAGTGTCTTGGCAGCAAGTAAACACTAAATTGATTTGACGCCCTGCCTGCTACACTAGTAATTTACTGTATTATAGCAGACAGTGCTCTTCCAGTAGTATAATGTTCAAGAATATTTATTATTTATATAACATTTGTGAATAAATCTTATTGCCAATTAAAATTAAGTAATAGTAATAATTAAATGTTTACAATTTAATAATGGTGTTAATTAATTATATTATAGACAAAGGAAAAAAAATGATCTGAATAGGATATTAATAAAATAAAATAAAATAAAACAATTAAAAGTATTTAAAAAGATGACAGTAACAGTAAGACAGTAAGTGACAGTAAATGTTCTTGTAGGAATAGTATATTTTAAATTTAGTTTATATCATGGCTTTTAATAGGTTTTGGGCATGCTTCCTTCCCTTTTCATGCAGCCAGAGTTTCACTTTAGAAGAAAAATACGCGAGACTATGGCTACATGTTTTAAGTTTAGTGTTAAGAGTATTGAATGTTTTTGGTGCTTGGAAGAGGTGAAATCTTTGTGAAAATGTTTTTTTGAATTTTGGTACAAGATAGTTGCAGTTCACCTGTGCCCTTGTTGAATGTGAGTGAGTTATTTGTTGGTGATCTTGTTTATGTCGGAAAAAATATTTTAAAGTGTTGAGTAAATATGTTTGATTGATGTCCAGGACGTGACATTCTCTGAAAAGTTCTTCTGAAGGAAAACGAAATGGCTTTTTATGAAGAACTCTCAATACCATTTTCTGGGCTTTGCTTAACGAATCTAATATAGTACAAGCTGCACCACCCCAACTGACAGTTGCATAATTAATGAGTGAGTGACACAGTGCATAGTATACTATTCTTCTTGTCGGTGCGTCGAGTACATCTCTAATTTCTTTGAAAAAATAAACAATTAAAAATATTAAATACATCGAAATAGTTATATTCACAAAGTAAATTAAATATGCTCAAATGATAGATACATCTAAAAACGTTATTTAAAAATACATATAGGTATATGGCTTCCTTCTGTTCTGATATACATAGATTACATGACAATTGCGTGTCTGGTGTTTTATACGTATTTCTGTGCGATCGGGTCAATTCTCAAGACCATTCTATATAATTTATTATATATCGGTCGGATATAGAATAAATTACCGCCACTCGCATTTCGTCACTTAATCATGAATATTTATAAAGTTTTTTTATAATTCAAATAGAGATGAGATCTTTACAAGAGGTTCAATAATATAAAAATAAACCATTGAGAGATTTGGCAGTTACTTCGTAGTGCAAAATTTTAATTTAAAATATGATTTTTATTTTACCTTTGTAATTAACACGACAAAACAATAAGAGTTGTTAATTATTACTACTACTTGCTGTAAATAGTACAAAATGTCAGAACATTGGTTCTCGTCTTTGCTAAGCCCTAGTACAGTATATATCTTTTTGGCGATCCACGGAGAGGCGGCGATAGCAGCGTGCGGCCACATTCGGATTTCCTGGCCCGGGATTCAAGCCCCATCTCCGGCCGTTTAATTTGTTTTTTTACTCGTGAATTCGAACGAAATTACAGATGTTGCATGAAGTTACGGACGGACAGACAGACGGACGGACAGACAACTAAATAATTATGTTTGATATTTTCGAGAGGAGCAGTCCCTCTCATCTCAGTTAATATCTAATTTAAATAAAAAATTTACAACTCATGTTGTGTGTGTATTACAAAATTATAATAAAAAAAAATATTAAATTAAAAATAAATATATCTTTCCGTTTCTAATAGAGATGTTTCTCATTTTTAAATATAGGAAATGGTATATAAAGTAAACATTTTATATATTTACGTACGTTACGGATAGGTAAAAACGTTTATTTATTTTCGGATTGTGTTTAATGTAATTACCATTGTTGCATTGTGCATCACTAGTTTAAAAAATAGGTTAATTAAAAAATATACAAATCATATTTATAAAAATCAATAATAATATTTAACATTTCGGTACATATATATAT
>JADDOH010018013.1:0-33937 GCA_016648135.1 Agrypnia vestita
AATATACAGAGTAACTTATTGGCGTAGCAGTTATGACTCACCTAGTGGTCCTGTGGTCGAGTCGATGATTCGAGCCCCATTCCAAGACACCAGCAAGTTAATCATATTTTCATAACACAAGCTTTTAGCTTACGAGAAAATAGTAAGAATATTGATGCAGTATGTATGCCGTGGATGCATCTTCACTTCTTCACCAATGAGTGGTATGAACATATAAACAAAAGCAGCAATATCCAAAAAACGTTTTGAATGCTGACACCCAGATTTACTAATTGAGAATGTAGTGAATTCTAGATTTTTTGTATCTGTCCCTTTAAAATCATGTTTCTTATAAATTCATGGGATTTATTTCCTATAAAATATCGGATTCAGTACATTCAAATTACATACATTTTTTTTTGGATATTGCTGCCTTTGCTTTTATATCCCTCAAATAAAATGTGATTTAATTTAAAAAACGGTATATTGTTTATTTCAGTTTTATGCTAGAAACTTACACACCGAGTCTTATGCGCTTGAAGACAGGCCCCCTAATACAAGAAATAACAAACCTAATGCAACTTGTTGCCTCCGGTAAACCGATGCACAATGTTGTAATATACAGCGCACACGATAATACCCTGGCCAACGTGTTAAATGCTTTAGGAGTGTTTGACCCCCACTTTCCTGAATATGCTGCACATCTTCTCATCGAACTTATACGAGGTAAAATAGGCTTTAAAAAATTTGCAACAATATTTTTATTTCACTTGTGATTTTATAAACCCCAAATTATGAAGGCTGAGGACCTCAGATATTATGTACAGGTGCACGCTGCAATGTAATAAGATAAGTGTACTGTGATTCTTCCTCATTTGCAAAAAGGAAAATTTAAATTGTAATTCATATTTCATCTTTTCATTAATCATCTTAAATATTTATTTATCAATGTCATTGTCTTTGTTCTAAATCATAATTTGTAAATAAACTAATGTTTTTTTTTTATTCAGGTGTTAAAAGTAAAGATTTCCTGGTAAGAGTTACATATCAAAATGAAGTTATGGATTTACCTGAATGTGGGAAACATTGTCCATTATCTCAGTGGTCAGAACTGTACCAGTGGTTGATGCTTGGTAATTATGATACTGAATGTAAAATAACTGCGAGGCAAAAAAAAAAATATACAATGTTTTATAATTAAGGTTAAATTACTTTGAATAAAAAATTTTATAACTCATTTTATATTCAATGACTATTAATAATATTCATAACTCATTTCCCCAATACACCAATTAATTATTTTAAGACCAATTTCTATCGAAATGTAGAACATTAGTGGCCCTTTGTGGCCCAGTGGGCATGACTGGCTTCTGGGCTCCATTCTTGGTGAGGTTCTCGAAACACATCACCTCATTGTAACTTCACCAGACTGTGGAGGGGCCTGGAAGTAGACCACTTTGGTAGAACTCTCAGGCCCCTGGAAAGCGAGCGACCACAGGCGTTGGAAATGTGTATTAGGCTAATAACATTAGAAGTATGGCAAGACAGATGGGACACCGCCGCCACCGGGAAATGGACGCCATGGAAAATTTTCAACAGTAACGGATAAAGAAAGAAACTTAACGTTTTTCCAGAGGTTATCTTCCGGCTCTGGACCACTATACAGTACAGATGCTTTCGGGCCACGGAGCAGATCTAAACTCCATGATTTTAGACTCTCCGCTCATCCATGGTGCACCTGTGCCAGAGTGCTCCAGACTCCGGGGCATATCCTCTGGGATTGCGAATTCTTGATGGATGCTAGATACAATATGCGTGTTGGAATATTCGGGTCACATGACTATTCGGCGTCTCACAAACACCGATCTTGTTAGGAATGAAAGAAACTTTGAATGCCTCTGTGAGTTCGTTAGGGTGTGGGTGACCCATTGGGAAATCCTCAGAACGACTACTCAATGTGAATCAGAATAAAAATATCCTGTCTTTATATTTTTCGCCAATTAGTTTCTCTTTTCTTTTTATTCTACTCAATGCACTTATATTTACCATTACTTTGATTTTCATTTTGTTACTTGTATAGTTTTGTATAATTGCTTCTGTTACACTGGAGGTAGTATGGCTGGTGCCGACTTCTTCGGCCGCAAGAGCACCCCTTTTTGTGCTTTTGTTTTGCATTGTCTTTTTCCCTACGATGATCTCCCACTGTCCTCTCATGAATTAGATGCACCGGGTGATTTTATTTATCTGTGTTTATTATTGCCTTTGTCATATTATTGTATAAAATTTTTCTAAATAAAGACGCTCGGACAGTGAAGGGTTTGGGTGGCCGACTCTCCAGGTTGCAAGGGTGCGTGTTGCCCTGCCTGCGGTTTGGCGAGGAGGCTGTGTTTAGCATTAAAATAATGCCAACTAGGCAGTGAACATGCTGGGCTGATATGTACACTCTGCGCATAACACGGCCCAGGGTGTGTGGAGGGTCCCCTTCACAGTTGAAGCATTAAAAAATAAAAAGATCCCCTTCGTCCTAAGGATAATAAGGTTGATTACTAATATAAATCAGTAATACATCATAAAGTTTCGAGACATCCACCACATACCAAAACTCACTATGTGTACAATGGAATATCTATACTGACAGTAAGGATATATTTGTTATACTTTATTCCTGTATTTATAGAAAAATAGTGCATAGTAAAGGAAGGGTTAACATGGGTTAAGGATTATGATTATTAATGATCTTGTTTTAATGATTGTGTAAATATGGGGTATAAAACCAAGGGCAGCAACATCAAAAACACGTTTTGAATGCAGTCACCAAGGATACTGAATTCTAGATTTTATATATCTATTCCTTCCAAAATCATATAAATTCAGACATGCAGAACACACAATTGAAAAATACGCGGTTCTCCCGTACTAGGCTCGAGCGCACCAAACTGTACAGCGGCCAAATCGTATAAATGCCAGCTGACAGTAATAGCTCTAAAATTCACAATAAAGTGAATTTCTCAAAGTCCGAAGTCGTGTCGTCGTCTCCAGTAGGTCTGCCCTCGAATGACAAAACGCTGCAACCAAGGTTAAAGCGTTTTGTCGGAATATGGCTCAATCAATTCTACTTGTCAAGACCTCCATATATATATTTTTTGAATAATTGACTTTCTTTCTGTTAAGGATTTAATCGTGTTCAAAACACCATGCATCGTGCGAAAAAAATGTATTTTCACGACTAAACAACAAAACCTATGTTTGCAGTGTTTTGTCGTTACATTACACCCCGCATCAACACTATCCCTAAATGACTAAACGCTACAACCTATGCTTGCAACGTTCTATCGTAACATATCTATAAGGTTACATCGTTTTGTTCTAATATTGTGCTGTGTCACGCGGCCGTAAGCTGAACACTACTGGACACAATGATATAATAAATTTTAGATATGTTACATGTGTGAAATCTTGGCAACTCAAAAGTAAGGTAATTGCCTTACTTGCATTCGTTATTGAACGGACCTTCTTTGTGATCGGGCGCGACACTACGCCGAAAAAAACGCCAGGGGAAAAAGGAACAGAGTATCATACACTATTGTAAGAATGAGTATGTTATTTTAGTCACCGTGACTTCAAATTACCTGATTTTTCTAACTACACGCAGAGCGTTTGTGAAATAAGTGTGCGTGATTTGTTTCTTTCAATGCAATATTTGCTTCATATGAAAGTCGGCTAGTGTGGGAATAAAATAACTGGACATTTCATGACCTGTCCGTCCTGTAGTAAACGAAAGTCAGTAATGAAGTTGTATGACTCCGACATTCTCAATAGTTTGGCTTTATTCTACAATATTATTAAAACAAGAATAAAACAAAATCGTTTAAGACGTCTGCACCAAATGCAAAGAACAAAGCGTCTCCCATCCAAATGCAAGATTTGCTCTCCGAGGAGTTGAACCGAAAACAAATCCAGTTGTACAGGAAACGAACCAAGATGTACATGATATTCACAACTGTTCCAAACGAACCAAGATGTACATGATATTCACAACTGTTCCAAACGAACCAAGATGTACATGATATTCACAACTGTTCCGAATGTACCAACCGAATGTACCAACCGAATGTACCAAATTAATCTGTCGAAAAATTTCCCAGAATATTTTAAATAAAAAAATATCTAGACAGCATTTGACTAAAAAATCAAAAAAATTCTAGTGACCCAATTAGAAAGACTGTTATTTATATACTGGACATGCAAAAAGTGATATCATTGCCAAAATTATGCACAAAAGATTTATTTTTCTCAAGAAAACTTATAATGTTTAATGAAACATTTGGCCAATCGGAAATAAATAAACCTGTAGTTTGTTTACTTTGGCAAGAAGGTGAATCAGGCCGAAAGGCTTTCAATGTAGCCTCTATTTATATTTTATTCATTAAAAGGTATTTTCAGAATTTGGATAGATTTATCTTATACGCGGATAACTATAATTCGCAAAACAAAAACAAATCTTTATATTCTGCTCTTTTAAGAGTAATAAATGACCGCAACATGGATCTTAAATTATTTATTGAATTGGCGTTAACTTTGTGGAATGACATTATAATAATACAGTAAAAGCTCGTTAATACAAACAACTATAATTCGAAATTCGGTATAATTCGAAAAATTTAATGATATTTTATCCCCCTCAAATGAATTTTCATACAAAATGCTTCCTATAATTCGAAAAAATGGCTAATTCCAAATACGAAAAAAATTTCAGACAAAATTATGAAATTTGACACAAAAGTCATTTGTGTAAATGTTAACATTTTCTCACCATTTGCTAGTGTTTTTATACCTGCGCTGACGGAAATGACCGCTCACAGACCTTTGATCATCTATATGACAGTAATAAAAGTCATAAAACATCCCCAACTGGCCGGTGGCCATGCCACAGGGTAAGGCTGTTTAAGGGTACGCGCGCACTAGCGGCATAATGTCGCACCGCAGTGTTATAACAAAGGTTTTTGAATCGTAGTGCGCGCACTTAGCGGCAAAATAACGCAGCGGCGAAAAATCGGTGAAATGTTACAACTCTTGCGGCGCGGCGGTCAGCGGCAAAAAAACGCATCTTTTTAAAGTCATGACCGCGCGCGCTACGCGCTGTTTCGCTGTACCATATATTTTATGTGAAAGAACAATGGGCTACAAGCAATAATTCTGCTGATCTAGATGAAGATTTTAATATTGAAATGCTAATTACGAAAGTTGAAAGAAGACCACCATTGTATGATATCACTTCAAAAGAATATAGTGATAGAAACATTAAACATTTCTGAATGGAGTATTTTTATATGTGATAGAAGGTCCAACTAGTTTTAAAAGTTCATAAAAACATTCTTTATTCATTCGATAATATTGGAAGAATTTTTCGTTAAGTTCACCAAATATTTTAAAGAACTGCCCGTAAATGATCAGCGGCATTATGCCGTAGTGCGCGTGCCTGCTGTTTTCGCCGCGCGGCGAAAAAACGCTAGTGTGCGCGTACCCTTATGACTGCTGTTTTATGATATCCCGCCAAATATTGTCTAGGAGGTATTGCGCCAAAAGACGAGATTAGTTGAAGTTTTGGAGTTTTAAATTGTTACATCTTTGTGTTTTATTAAGATTGAAAATATATCGCGTGAAAACATTATGTCATTGACTTTTTTTTGTGCTTTTATCTGTGATTTCCGTGAAAACTTTCGATATTTTAGTCTCTTCATTTACGATTTTAATATATTTTTTGTTATTTGATAAGTGTGAAGAATATTAGACATTTTATTACGTTCACGTGTTAGATTTTAGTTATTTTCGCATTTTATTTTGACTAGTGTTTCGTTTCAAATTAAAATGGCGTCAGTTCGCAGCGCATACAAAACTTTAACTATTTCTATGAAAATGGATTTGATTAAAGACGTGGACAGAAAAATTGAGAAATAAGGGCAAGATTGCGTAAAATATGGTATCGCCAATTCGACTGTTTCAACAATTCTAAAAAATCGCGCCAAAATTGAAAAGCGCAGTGAAGTGATGTACAATATTTGCTGTTTTCATTTTTTCTGTTTTAAAATTGAATTGATGTCTCAAGATCACATATCAAAGTAAATTATTTTAATTTTATTGAAACAACTGACAAAAATGAATGCAATATTGGCCAAATAAATGTGTTTAAAAATACACGTTAAAAAATGCATTTGTTTGTACACTTGGAAATATTTAGAAAGTGTGTTGATGGTTTAAAAACTTCCTACTAATTCTACTTCCCTAATTCGAAATTCGAATTTTTTTGTTGAATTTCGGTCCCCTGAATTTCGTATTAAAGAGCTTTTACTGTATATCAATATATCACTTATCTAAGACCACTAATGAGTTTAGGAATACACGACTAGTTTCGACAACTGCAGATGTGATCAACGGGTGATTATATAACACCCGTGATGACAACATCTGCAGTTGTCGAAACTAATCATGTATTCCTAAACTCATTAGTGGTCTTAGACTAGTGATATATTGATACACAATTATATGATCTTAAATCAATAACACTGGAATACCTTGAACCAGGACATACTTTTATGACAGTACCACTATTCACAAACATTTATAAGACATATGTGAGGCCTCTCCTCGAATATGCCTCTTAGATCTGGAATCCATATTTTGCTAAAGACATAGTTTTACCGGAAAATGTTCAGAGACGAGCCACAAAATTGCCCTTGGGTCTTAAAAACCTGGAATATGCGGAAAGGCTGAGAGTATTGAAACTGCCCACTCTTCAGGAGCGACGAGCAAGAGTTGACCTCATCGAGACATTCAAGATTCCATCAGGCTACTACAATATTCCTAATATGACAGATATGTTTGCATTAAACCCTAATGTGGGCCTTCGAGGATATCACCTGAAGTTGAACAAGTCTCGGTTCTCGTGTAACACAAGAAAGCACGCATTAAGCAATAGAGTGGTCAATATGTGGAACAGTTTGCCTGTGGGGTTGTTTGCAGCCAGTGTCAACCAATTTAAGAATATGCTGGATATTCAAATGAGATACAGTGATATCAGCTTAAGCTGCCTGCCCATTATCAATAGTAATAATAATAATATTGCAAAAAAACTTAATGTAGATGGAGACATTAACTACAATATCCAAAAGGTGAAGTAAACCTTCTTGTAAAAATGGATTATGAGCAAGAAGAATTTGAAAAACTAAATGTTTTCAACATATGTTTAAAAACTGAAATGCAATAAACTATATGAAATAACTTTTATGGAAATACAATTATTAATCAACCTCTACAGTCAATACCTCAAGGAATATCAAAGGAAAAGAAGAAGGATATTATGAACTTGTTAAGACAATGCCAATTTCACGGTGTATTTTTTTGAAAAATAGAAGTGAACGATAATACTCTCCAGGATGACCTTAATATGTAGAACATAATATACTTGTTTTTTATATGGATATGTATGTATATATAATTCTGATAATTGTTCTCGTATCGCAGTGACAAGATTGGGGTGTATAATATATATTATACATAAAATTATAGGTATCTTTTAAATTTATTTTCATATTAATTAGGTACTTTATATTATTATTTTCCATATATAACTTTTGATCTATACTTCGATTTTTAAATATTATTTTTGTTTTCCTGATGAAGAAGCCATTGGCTTTGAAACATGTTGATTTTTTTCAAAAAATAAGTGGTTTTAAACAAAGTTAATTTATATTAATTAAAATTAATACACCGCGCCCCCGGGATCTTGATTATGTCATTTATATAATACTATCTCTTGCCTATAGTATGACATAATTTACTGGACACGCAAGACAGAATTTAATGAAATATTACAGAAAATGTGCCGATCGCAGCGGCATGTTAGAAAAATTTCACAATTAAATTCATAAATAGTAAACCATTATTTACACAGTTCTTTGTATAACAGTTACAAAGTATTCATCTAAGCGCATCTTTTGATATTAGTTTCAACCATATCAGATGAATATTTATAAAGTTATAAGCCTTTCAAGAGGGCCGCCAAAAACAATTTCTTTATTTAGCTCTCAGGCGCGCCCATCTCAATTTACATACATGAAAGTATATCAAACAGATAGATATTCACTCAGGGAATACAATAAAAAAAGGTTTCAGATTGATCCGATTGCTGTAGCGGTCAAAATTTAACTTTGATTAAAATGACCCTTATCGACATCGGACTGAGACTGGAGCCGCTGGTGACTGACGTCACAGCTCGGCGTCGCTATTCGTATAGAGCGTGCGCTTGAAAGGCCCTTCTTAGGGCCATCAATCTTGTAGTTTTCAAATTATTTTGTGCTTATCAAACCAGTAAGAGTCTGTCAAAAATCATTAAATTTTAATTTCAATTTATTTGCTATTTTAAAAGACCTTTTAATGTCAGTTCAGAAAGGACTCTGGCACAAATATTTTATGTTATATATAAATTGTATTGTATTATATTATAAATTGCTCTTAAAAAGGAACATGTTAGTCAACTTTGGGTGTATCAATCCCGTTATTAAATCTATTTATAGCAAAAACCCTGTATTTATCAATATAAAAACCAGTTTTTAGCAGCCAGTGGCCGGCTCGTATGCGGCGTTATCAGTAATTAGCCTCGCTGCGCGCCTTGTATCCACATACAATAGATATTTCAATAAATACATTCAGTCGGTATTTATTGATGTTCTCTCCATCAGTCATTTTCCGTGACCTCTCAACTGGGCCTTGCGGGTTTCTGAACACTCTTATTTATTATTCCCTTTATATTAACTCGTGGGGTCTGCTTGCTTGCTTGCCATCGAAAAAACTTTGAATCGATTTTTGACCCTTTTCCCGTGATCCAATCGAGCTGAAACTTTGCAAGCAGACTCGTGGCGAGGATCAAGAAGATCTTTCAAATTTTCGTTAAAAAATAATAATAATTATAATATAATTTTGGATTTTTCAAATTTTTAATAGATTTTTCAAATTGGAATCATTACAAAAGTTTGATTACTAGCAACAGCGGCCCCATACGGAATATTTTCTAAATTTGAATTACTCCGTCGGTATACATAATAGGTACTTCACTACGAATTTCGAAAATCTAAATTGACTGACAAATGTTTTTAGAATTTAATCTTCAAAGCATGAAGTGTCTTATCAAAGCTTAAAACATCTGACATTTTAGAAATATATTAAATTATTGTAAGTTTAGTGTTAAGTTATATGTTTTAATTCGTCTTTAATTGTTGTTATATTTTACAAAGAAAGGGAGTATAATAAAAACTTGGTTTTTATGGGTTACTTCTTTTTACCTTTTATTTAGTAAAAATACAATAATGTAATTGTATAATCCATAATCAAAGATGGCGGACGAGTACTTTCGCTGTAAGCTTTGTCTAGATAAATACTGGTCAAATTTCTTTGTTTTTGGTCTTGTTGAAACATTGAATTTGTCAGCCAATATATATTTTTTTGCATATGCATATTTACAATTCACAATATTTTATTATTCTGGCTTATTACTTTAATCGGTTTCGCAATTGATTATTGTTATTGCTTACGATAGGGCAAAATGTCACTTCTTACAAAAATTACGCACGCATTGCACTATTATCGTGTACTATTGTAAAAAATATTGTAATACGCATTAGCGCTCGCTTTTTCAGTTTTATACTTACAACAAATACGGTAGAACCTCATTAATTCGAAATTCATAAAAAAATACCAAAAAAATTCACACTGCAATTAGGAAATTAAACAAAAATCATAAAACTCAGGAATAATAATTCATTAATTTTGTGAAAAATTTGTCCATATATTTGCATATTTCAAAAAATTATTTCTAAATGCAATATCTATTAATATTATTAACAAAGATCGCGGCATACCTTTTACTAAAGTACCTGATATTGATATTGCTGTTCCCACTTACGAAAATAACCAAAATATTTTTTCCATTTCGTTTCTTTATGGACTTTTTTCAAGGCTTTTTCAATGTTCACTCAATTTTAACTTCTCTACCTTTTTTCTGACTCAGACCAACACACAGCACAGTTATTAAAAAAATAATCATACACAAACACGTGAATTAATAAAGATAAGTCAGTAATAGCTTTATACAAAGAATTTTTTTTTGACATAAATTTAACCCAAAATTAAGAATTTTAAAAATGAAAACATGGACACTACGAGGAATTAGTGCAAACTAAAACCATCCGCGCATATCTAAGCAGCCAACTGGAAAAAGTATGCATAGAATTCCCCAAATTGAGGAATCGCAAATTAATATGTATAGATAAAGTGGATTACGCAAGGTACTAAAAAACATAAAGGACATCCCACATGCGCACAATCAAAAAAATGCATTATTAGTTTTTTCATAAAAAAATTCTAATTATGGCGCAAAAGGCTAAAAATTATTTAAAATTATTTATTACCGAGTTTTCAGAGTGGATAATCTACTATGATATATACCTATTATGATGATATACCTTTTTATAAAAAAATTCAAATTATGGAGCAAGTGGCTAAAAATTATTTCAAATTACAAATTACAGTTTTCAGAATATCGTGGTTAATCTACTATGATGATATACCTTTTTGTAAAAAAATTCAAATTATGGAGCAAGGGGCTGAAAATTATTTTATATGAAAATTTACCGAGTTTTCAGAATATTGGGGTTAATCTACTGACTGATTGGGACTTGTGGATATTAAAAATTTCGAATTAACTGAGTTTTACCGTATCATATAATAACATTCATTATACATTTAGCATTTTTCAAGCAGTGTTAAAAATTGGTAATAAAGGTAAATCTGTCCATTCGCAACGTGCAATTTTTAATTTCAAAGAAAAATTATTTTAAATGATAAGTAATTATTTCATACAAACTCTACGTGTATAATTAATTAAAAGTTACATACTATTAACTAAAAAGAGTTTTGCTGAGAGATTGTCTTAATAATTTTTACTAACCAAAATTTAATTTTACACTCCTTTTGTAATTATTTTATGATAGACCCAACTACATTTTGTGTGTTGGTTGTATCATAAAATAATCATTACAGTGTATAAAATTGTATGGAGTTGTACTAAACCCTTCTGAGACACATTTATAATGCAGTTATTTAGTGAATATTCTTGTCTTGCATACTTAAATCCATAAATAAAATTAATAAATAAAGGAAACATATTTTTTACAATAGATATTTCTTTTCAAAAATTTCATCCAAACGGAGTCTTTTCAAGTAAAAATGTATTTTCGTAATAAAGTGCGACTAATTTACTAATACAATCACAAAAAAAGTGAAGATGTATTCCTCAACTTCAAAAAACTGAATGTATTCAATAATTAAAGTTTTTAATTATAAACTTGCCATAAGCCCGTGAAAAATCATGGGACATAATAATGATTGTCAACGATCCTTGCATGTAACAAGAGGGTGCGCTGATTGGCTTGTCACACTCGGATGCCCGGGCCTCATCAGCGGCTAGTCATCATCAGTGTTGTTGTTGTAATTCCAGCGAGTTATGGACAGACTGACATTCGAAATTAAGATAGTTGATTAATTTTGGGAATGTGTTAGTAAAATAATTCATGCAAAAATATTGTATTTGTTTTTTTTTTGTGGACTTATTTTTAAATTATGTAAAAAATTAGTGGGTGTTTATTCTATACCTGATTACATAATTGTGGGAATAACAAAATGGAGTATAATATATATAAATTGGATACAGTGAATGTATTTTTTAGTTACATAATATTAGTTTAAATTGTTATGGATTTTCGTACTATAATCTTTTTACTAGTAATTATCTTATTGTGAAAAGGCAAAGTTTACATTATTATTATTATATTAATATAAATTGCAAAACGTATTTTATAATTTACAATAATTACATTTGACAAATAAATCTAACCTGCACGCTTACCAAAAACAAATCTAATTAGTGATGAGCTTAACTCGATGTTCGATTTAAGCGATTGTGAGATTTATGTCAAATTTTAATGATGATTGGTTATTATTATTAATAATGATTATTACTATACACCAGAACTAAACCCCAACAGTTCTGTCATTCTGTTAACAATCATTGATAAAATTGAATATAGCATTTTTAGATCACATTTTTATTATTACTGACATAAAAGTAAATGAGGGGTATAAAAGCAAAGGCAGGGATACTCAGGGTAGCAATATTCACATTTAAAAGTTAAATATTTATTTGTACAGATATATGAAAAGAAAACTGAGGTGGCGATTGTTTTTAAAAATTTATTTCCAGTAACAACTTTCATAGATTCTAGAGAAATTTCCTTGAGTGGTGACAACAGTTTTTTTTTGTATTTATCTCAAAACCTCAGTGGGATATCGCTGCCTATGCTATTATACTCCTTATATTATGTAGTATTGTGTAGGTCTATCCTAATTTTTTTTTTTATCTGGTCGAAAAAAGGTGTTAAATGATTCTCCCTAATCTAGTTTGGTACCATCCAAAATAAGATATTTTTGATGATCCTTTCTTAAAAGTAGTGAGTAGATGCCTTTTAATTGTTACATCAAAAGTGATTATTCTAACCATTTCAAATGTATTTTTTTATTTATTAAGAATCCAAATTCACGTTTTTCAAATTAAATACAATTTTTTACATTTTTTTTTTGGAATTGTCATTCAACTAGTTCTTGGGCTTAATTAAATTACTATTTCAAAACAATCACAAAAATGTTTTTTTGATTGCAGTGTCTTCCAACATAAACTTAAATAACCTTATGTACAATGATTTATAAATTAAATTACCTTACCTAAAGACAAAAAAGAATACTTATGCTCTTTATAATCCGTATACAATTTTCAATGAGCTAGTACTTAGAAAATATGTCACAATTATGGACAATTTTGACTTGAATGCAACTATAAAATTTGTTAGGGATGTGTGGGGTGCATGTTTTAAAATCTAACTGTCACTAAAATAGTTTAGACTTTAAACTACAGAAAGTGTGTAGGTGGAAGATAATGATGTCAATAATTTAGGAAATGGAAGATTATTACATCAACCTTGCAGTGCGCCCGATGCAAAAACTTGAAAAAGAATCGATTTAATATCTCAACATAGTCTCCATTGAGGGCTACACACTTGGTCTAGCAAGTTTTATATTTTTTGTTTTGCCTGATAAATAATTTTTGCCAAAGCCGCAAAATGCACATTGATGGCGAAGATGATATCCTCAACAACTAGAATTTCTTCCCACACAGCCAAATTTTTAAGTTTGGGAACAGAAAGAAGTCACATGGAGCAAAGTTCAGACATATCAAACCACCTGCGTGTATTTCCAGCATACAAAAAATGTATAAAAAGGCCATGCGTAATATGTATACATAATGCATACAAAAAATGTATAATAGGGCCAACTGTGATCTATATTACAATGTTTTTTTTAAATCCTGTAATACATATTAATAATTCTTATGCAACACTCCATTTGTTTAATAATATATTAGTGAATAAAGATGAGGGATAGAAAAAAAAACGACCAAAGTGTAACTTTTTAATTTTAATTCTCAATTAGGATTAATGGGGATTTTGAAGTTATTATATCATGAAGTAATATCTCTACAGCCTTTTTTTTAGAATATACTACATAGCTTTTACTTATTTGGTTGGTTGTAATTAAGTTATCTAAAAAGAGGAAACTAAAAGTAAATATTATTTTTTAATGTAAACATCAAAATTTTAATAATTAAAATGTAAACATCAAAACTCTAATAATTAATATGTAAACAGCAAAATTTTCTTATTACTAAGTCTAGGTGTGTTGTGTTATGAAAATATGATTAATTTGTGACTCCTATGGAGCAGGTGACACGCACTCGGATACCGAGTCAGTAATTGAATTATCTTAATAAATCGCAAGTGCGTATTAATGAAAATTAATTTAGAATCCTTGTACATTTATTTATAAAGTATTGATGTAGATACTAGAATAATGTAAAGCTCTCTGTGAAAACAAGTACTGATTTTTCAACCAGAAATAGTCTTATTGTCTATGCTGGTGCGATTTTTTTTATTTATTTATTTCAAACACTTTATTCAATTGGTCAATATTGTCTTCTGAAAATAGGCATTATTTACAATTTTATTGTTTTGGACTCGGTACACAAATAAAAATTGATGATCAAAGTTACCGATGGCCATTGAATGCTGTGAGGCATTTATTAGCCAAAAGTTAGAAGCATGTAAATACTATACAAAAAATGGCAAGACTAAATACTGTTTTTGATTCAAAACCCAAAGAAGGTCACTTAAAATCTGTCTAAAATATTGAATGATAAATAGGAAAAGTTCTCAGAAAATGATAGTTTTTGTCTCTCTTGAATATCAGGATAAAACTATTTAACATATTACAGAAAGCTTTAACACTCTTTATTGAGTTGATTAGTGCAGGACCCTCGGAATCAACACCAATTCTTATATTAAAGTTTATGAAAACTTTTATGATTATCTACATGTTTGTGTATGTATATTATTTACTTATTAAGCTGTATGAGGTGTCTACTTTTTGGTAAAATCAAACATCATCAAACATTCATTACACTTAAATTTACAAAAATCACTAACATTAATAATTACAACCAATCGCATTCCTCTTAATTCAAATTTTTGCTTAGATGTACTTGTTCTGTATATATTCATACTGTAAAACCTGGATAATTCATTATACAGGAAAGTAACAACTTTGAGAAATGTTTATTAACAACAATAGATATGAGTAGGTAATTTAATTTTTTACATCTAACAAATTAGGTCAATTTTTACTTTCATTTCCATAATGGGTATAGGGTTTTATGTAATTTTTTTAATTATTGTGAAATTTCAAGTGGTAGTTTTGAATTAACCAGTTTTTATTGTATACAACATATTATAGCTATCACATATTATTTATTGTTCAATATTCTGGTGCTTTAGGTAATCTGTAATTAAAGAATTTCTTATTTCTAACAATGTGTAATCCATCAATATAAGAAATATGTATGACATATGTAAATTTGATAAAAGGGAAAATTGTAAGTACTATTACATAGGTACACATTATTATATTTTATGAAATATCAAGAATTTTCACTAAGTTTTAATAATCTTAATTTCTATATTTTGAGGATACATACATATAGGGCTGGGTGTGCAATGGGAACCTTAAAGCTTTTTTTTACGTAATTATCATATTATTCTTTATTACGTAATTATCATATCATATCATATTTATGTAATTATCATATAATTATCATATTAGATAAATATTTAATTTCTATTTTTATTCCAATATACATGGTTACGTAAAAGTCACGCTTCAATGTTCTCACTGCACATGCCTGAAATAGGGCTATTCATAATATATCGATATAACTATTTTTTGGGAAATTCTGAAGCAAGGTTGTTATGTTAACTTTGTTAGATATTTATAGTAAGATATATAATTTAATTAATATTTTGTCACTAAAAATTAAATTTGTAATTAGCAATAAAACAAATGAATTATTTTGTACTGCATATACTATTAGATTTAGGTAATATTAAAACTATTTGATTTAATTGATTTTTTCAGTGAAAGTTAATATTTAAAATAATATTATGAAGTGATATTTACATAAAATATTTATTTATTAAAAAATACACCAAATAAATGCTAATTCTGCAAATTCATTTTAATGAAAGTGATCATCGTTTAGTAAAGTTACAAATGATTTATTTTAGGTAAATAAACAAATTAGGCTGTTTTTCAAAATACTTAAAAGAATCCTTTTTTAATGATAATATTGCGCATTCAGACTATTTAAAAATAGAGAATTGCAATAAAACATTGCAATTTACCATGTTAGCAAGACTTGTTTTATAATGTTTACTCAATATATCTACATTTGTTCGTAGCCTTTCTAAATTTAAGAGTATTATTACTGTGTGATCACATTGTTGGGTTTCTATAAAATTTTTAAAAACCATCCCAATTCTTTACAGTATACATATCTAGAGTTTAATAAGAAAAATAAATAAAATAATTGTTAGTGACATAAAACAGGATTGTTCAAGTGTTTGGGTTGTTCACCCAAGAGCCACGCCTGGTACAATTCATGTTAAGCAAAATTGATAAAGCCAAGCAAACAGGTGAGCTGCACAAAATCATATCACAGGCCCTCTCTTGAACAGCCCTGACTTACAACACAGGGAAGTTGCAGTCTAGAAGTTTTAATTAAACAGGATTTTTTTTTTCATCACAAACCTTCATTCGTTCACAATCTCATGTACAGTAGCCGGCAAACATCTTGAAATTCTACGGCATAGTGGGGGGAAGTTTGCGCATCTACCTTTCCACCAAAGAGACCCAAATTTCGTCTTCTGCGCATTCCCCCACCACGCCAAAAAATTTCAAGAAGTTTGCCGGCAACTGTAATCGAGCTGTGAAAATTCAAGTCTGTTTTGTTATGCCATAATAGAGTATGGAAATTTGAGTAGATCAAATTATGCCAGTTTTAATAGTGCATATAATATTATTGGTTCAAACTGAATTTTAATTGGTTTGAAGTATAACACATTGTAAGTTTTCTCTTCAATTTGCTGGTGTCGTTTCTGTTTGCTATAATTTGGTTCGAAAATTACCTGCAATGTATGATACACAAAAAACAAGATTCCCAGCATTTTCTGTGGACTTGTCAAACTGTCGTAAGTAAAACTGCAAGAGTATTCTTAAATTGTAATTTTCATTAATT
Source organism: Agrypnia vestita (assembly GCA_016648135.1). Taxonomy (NCBI): domain Eukaryota; kingdom Metazoa; phylum Arthropoda; class Insecta; order Trichoptera; family Phryganeidae; genus Agrypnia; species Agrypnia vestita. Next base: position 16,769 of record JADDOH010018013.1, read on the forward strand.
TAATTTTTCAATATGGTCGTCCAAAAAATGTTCAAATCTCTATTACACTTTTGAAAACTTTTGTAAAATCGTAGCACTGATATAACCATATAACCAATAAAAACACATAACCAATAAAGACAATAGAATTTGAGGTATAGCAATAGTCAAAGATAACTTACGAAGTAAATGAATATACGAAATATAAAATAGAGAAAAACAGAGCAAAAAGGAAAATGTGAGGAAAAATCACAGAATATAAAAATAATTACAGAGAAAACTTTACCAAGTATTATTATAAACACAGAGAACATCAGAAATACTCCAGGAATACATAAAATGTGGCTGCAACTGTGGGTATATGAAAAAATTTAAATATAATAATATATCCCCAAAAACATTAATATGGGTGGGGGGCAATTATAATCCACATAAAATCCGTCCAATCACTGCTGTGCACGACTGTTTGCGAAAGATATTACTCATTTTTCATTAGAAATATTTTACACAAGTCTTCGAATTGACAAGAGACTTTGGTATGAAATTGATAATTTGGGTTGTGTAATATTAGAATAATCTCAAAAATGTTGTACGCTTAAAATCAATTTTCGAATCATTCTGCTTGCAACTGCCATTATTGTTATCACATAGCTTCAACTATTGTATTTTTAAAAATTTGTTATTGATTTGATTTTGTTTGATTTTCATGAATAAACATAATACTAATATAATATTAAGAGATATATCTCTTATTTCTGTTTCTTTTCTAAATATATGCTTAGGAAATAGTCACGCTTCTTGATCTCACTGCACACCCCTGTATATTATAGGTATATAATTTTTCCATTTGAGAAAGATAATCAAATTAGTATGTGTAAGCAGTGCGTAAGATGCACATTGTTTCTTTGTTTTGGTGTTTACAGATATAAACATCAACAGAACAAAATAATGTGCCTTGTACACATGGCTTACACATACTAATTCGATTGTCATTCTTAAATGAAAAGATGTTTACTGAAAGTATATTTACCCTAAATTTACCCTCTCTAAATTAGGGTCAAAAACTTCTTAAAATCTCAGATTTTAAAAATGTTCTTTTAAGACGATATGAAATCATACTATGTAGGTACACAGAAGAATAGGCTCGAGTTATTGTGTTCACCGGAAAATATATTAATTTTACGGAAGAGTTTTATGGAATCAGATTTCAGTGAATTATATTTCTTAGCTTATTAGGAATGGAAAAATTCCTTAAATTAGAAGAGGTTGAGAGCATGGGTCTGACGATGAACTCATAAAGCTACCCACAATCTATTCGAGGAGTATGTTCTTGATAAGACCATATTAGGGAAAATGAAGATTAAATTAAATTATTATTAAGAGCCCTCAGAAAAAGACACAAATGTAAAGTTACACTATACCTAGTAAATATGATTATTATTACTTAGTTATTATATTTAGAATTCAATTGACACATGTAATCACAATAACCAGCGCCTAGTAAATCAAATCTGTAAGAAATATTCACAATTTAGCTGTAGTTTATTCTTGAGCCAAAATAGTGTGAGCAAAATAGTGAAAAAATTGACATCTATTTAAAATTAGTAATTAAAGAAAGTCTTTGTAAAACTTTTGACTTTTAAAATTAAATAAAATGTTGTTATTAGAAACCTGAAACATCTGTTAAAAATATAACAAATCAATTTTAGAGAAAATTCGCTGGTAATCAATCGCCATACTAATACATAGGCACACCAAATGGTAAGCGCTCTATATAAAAATATCTAAAAGAAGTACAAAAACGGTCGCCCTGATAATGCAGGAGTATAGGAGAATTAAGGAAGAATGGTAAAAGTGATTGGACTCACATAAATATTAAAACGCAAACATTATTAGAAAATGGTATGTGCAGTGTAATTATATTTTTTTTAAACATTGTGTATTTTGAAGAAACTTAAACTAAGAATTGCAACTTTCTCAATTATTCTAATACAGTGAAATTTCAATCAGTTCTCTCTCTATAAATATAGTACACTTTCTTAAATACTCGTCAACTCGTATTCTACCGCAAATGCAAAAGCAGTTGGATTGTATTAAATTTTCATTTATAGAAAATGTTATTTAGCCCCCTTTTTGGTCAGTCTGTTCTCTCTTCAAAAGAGCTTAGAGATTATTACGAAACCTGAAATTTGTTTTAAAAGCCAGTATACAAACGAAGGCTGTATGATAAATACCCGTGTTACAAAAGGAAACGAATTTAATTTTTATTGTATTTACTTCTCAACACAGTCTCTTTTCAGTTCAATGCACATAGTACCGCAATATTCCAACTTTTTAAGCTATTCAAAAATATGATTTGTTGAACTTAGCAAAATAGGGCTCCTGTTTCGGCAACGACTTCTTCATTTGACGTGAACTGTTTTCCTCCAAGGCATTTTTCATGTTTGGAAACAAAAATAAATCGCATGGTTCCAAAAATCTGGAGAGTAGAGTGGATGAGGCAGTAATTCAAAGTGTAATTCAACCAATTTTACTGTGGTGATTGCAGACAAGTGAACTGGTGCGTTGCCACTGTGAAAGAGCACTTTTCTATTCATCAAATGATCAAATTTCATCAATTTAGCAATAAATTGGCCTAATAAGTTAGCATAGTACTGCCCCGTGATTGTCTTTACGTTCTCCAAACAGTGGATATGACCTTTTTCCTACTGCTGGAACCATCTTGAGTAGTCTTTGAAGCAAGTTCACCAGATGAAGTCCGCTATTTTGAGTATTCTTTCATTTGACATGTGATGCCCATGCCCAACAGGACATTTTGTAGGCATTCAATTGGGATGTTTACAAATGCCAGCAATTTTTCTGATCTTCACCTGGCGGTCTGTTAATACACTACCGTGGTTTTGTTGACTATATTCTCCGTAGACACCTCAATCGATTGGCCTAGGCGCTCTTCATCAAAAAATCGATCACACTTGATTTCATTAAACTAATATCTGATGGTAGTCATTGAAGGTGCAAGGTTCTTATAAACGGCATGAGACTTCACATTCATTTCGTCACATGTCTTCCCATCCAAAAAAGGAATCTAATCACTGATCGATATTGCTCTTTTTCCACAGCTGCAACACAAACTTGCCCATAACAGCTTCTTCTTCTCCCTGGTTCCTTATCCCGGTTCATCCAGAGTCAGGACTACTTGTACAAAGGCTCCAGAATCTTCTGTCCTGGGTTTTCACATGTCCATACAAGGAGATTTTTCTTTGACAAATGTTTTTACGGCCGGTTTCCACCTGATATAGAGGCCTTCGTCTTCCCAAGATGTGAGCGTCGCCAATGATTTTAAGGGTTCACTTGTTGAAGTGAACCCTTACAGTCAATGGCAAGTTTTGACAGCTCAACAGCTGTTGAGCTGTCAAAACTAAAAAATCTGCTTGATAAATCTGTATGAAATTTTGACAGGTGTTATTTGAAAGATGGCGTAAAACAATGGTTTATGAATTTTGCATCAGTGATGTCATAAATCATTAAACATAGGTAATTATCATACATCCCTCATAGTACGAAAATGCTATGAATAAATGATTATTTCAGATCGCCACCAGTGGAATTCGAATCTCTGACCTTTGTTGTCAAAGACAAGGGTAAAATTTTATACTTTCACTTTACCGCTATTAATCCTTATTTACTTAATAACAATATGATAAAACTTCAATATAACTTAATAATTTGAGGGGGTGTCCTTAATAAGGTAGATTTTTCAAAATGTGTATTTTAAAAATTTACTATATGTTTTATTGCACCCGTAGTTTAGATAGTGTTATAAACAAATAAGCGATCTAAATTGAAACAAACAAATATTTGATAAATAAATATACTATAAACCTTAATTACATTTATAGTGTATTTATCAAAAAATATTGTCACTGTTAATTTAATTGGAAGTGTTTTTGAATTTATGTGGTGTTAATTCATGTACACATATTATCACATACTTTCATGTTTATATTTTCTCATATAAAATATGTATAAATCGGAAATTTTATCTGTTGGGTCTGCGAATTTGAAATTGCTGTATTTCGTATAACACGGTGTACATTGCATTTTCAATTACCCATTTTCGTTGATTTATGTAATAAGTCTCATCTAAAATGATTGTCATTTCACTGAATGATTTTTGCTGTTAAACATTTAAATTCAATATGCCTGCATTACAAACCACGTATTTGGCACAAAAACATACGTATTTGGAAATGTCGCATAGAGTGAATCATCGCATTAGGTGAAACAATTTTAAATTAATGTCAATAACAAATAAACCACAAACAATAATTATGGATATATAAATATTTAATGAAGATGGACAACATAACTCACATTAAATTGGCTTGAGAACATGTTGTGAACATTTTTTTCCTTAATGATTTAAACCATTACATTTCTTCAACGTAAAGAATTAAATGATTGATTTTGAAATAGGCCATTATTAGCAATTAAGTCATTCCTTTCATGTAGCTATCTAAAAGCAGCATATAAATTTAAAGCAAATAATCTCCTCAAATATTTTTCAAACCTTTAATTAAAAAATAGTCTTACAAAATCACTTAGTAATTTTTTTGAAGGTTTGTGTAATTGTATTTATTATAAACACAAAAATTTAAAGAAAAACAGCATGTTGTATAAGTATTAAACAACATTTAATACAAAAGAGGGTAAATTTCAATTCTTAAAATATTTTAACGAGCTGCAGTTACAGTTTTTGTTGGCTTAACTAAAGCCCGGACAATAGGCTTATAAAGGATCGCCCATGGGAAGAATAGAATGAATCCTGAAAAATAAATTGACGAATAGGCCTGCCACCATCTGTCAAAACTTAGCAACGAAAATGGAATGAGGCAAAAACCCAAAAATATGGTGGCATATAGTTTAAGGATTACAGCTGAAATTATTTTGAAAGCTTTGGTTTTAGTTATATTTAAATACGATTCATTCTTATTCAGGATGGCTTCAAGTTCTCTTTCCATGTACATGATTGCAAACTCCATACAGAATGTCATATAGTAACCGCTATGAAGACCATGCCACAAGGCCAAAAATAAAAGAGTAATTGCTTGACTCGCATGACGATTCCCAAGGAAGATCAACCGTTTGTATACATACTGAGCCACCCACGCATTTGTGTTTATATTGAAACTGTCGATGTAATGACCAAACTTGGTGCTGCCTTCGAATATAGCCAAATCAATGTTTCGACAGCCATCCCACTTTGCTGTTTTATTTTCATCAGATCCATTGTAAGCAATTCCAAATGTAATGCAAGCACCTGGAAAAAATATAAGTATATATTAATTATATCATAAAATTGGGTAAAATGTTACCTCTACACAAGTTTAATAATAATTTAGATATTTTACTAATTAAAACCGCACATTCGTTTTCCAACTGTCAAATTCGATGTATCGTATTTGAGTAGCTTGTTGGTGTAGTGGTCATGACACTCGCCTAGTGATAGGGTGAATTCAAAGGTTTTTATTATATTACTTGACTTGTATTAAAGAGAATGAATTTTTCATATATTCGATACAAGTTACTGTAAATTGATAGTCAAACGTTTTACAAAAACTAAGTCAAAAATATTGGGAAAAAATGCAAACTTTGATACTGCATATCTCCATAAATTAGGTCATGGTTGCTCAAACATTTTCGACTCATAATCAAGGATGGAATATTCCTGCAAGGTTATTAATCTTTTCCAAATAACCCTGTATGGTGTGTTTTTGACAGACTGAAGGTGATAGCTGGGTTGGTTTGTTTGCTGTGTGCCGTTCGGGCGTTATTAATCTTTTCCAAATAACCATGTATGGTGTGTTTTTGACAGACTGAAGAGGGCTGGTGAAAGCTGGGTTGGTTTGTTTGCTGTGTGCCGTTCGGGCGACCAGGATTCGATCCTTACTCCCAGCTGTGAAATTTCAATTTTTAGCAAATTCAAAAGCTGGGTTGGTTTGTTTGCTGTGTGGCCGTTCGGGCGTTATTAATCTTTTCAATCTGCAAGGTTATTAATATTTTCCAAATAACCCTGTATGTTGTGTTTTTGACAGACTGAAGAGAGCTGGTGATAGCTGGATTGGTTTGTTTGCTGTGTGCCGTTCGGGCGACCAGGATTCGATCCTTACTCCCAGCTGTGTGTCCCAGAAATTTCAATTTTTAGCTTTGAATTCAAACGAAATTATTATATTTAGATAATACTGGAACAGTAACAGTAATAATCAAGTGCATTTCGTGGTCTCTCATTTTCTCTACATGATCTCGCTGTATGCCATGTTACATAATTCTGCTACATAATATGTATCATAGTACCGTTGTTAATAAGTATAACCTCCGTTAAAATGAAAATTTCACCCTGAATGCGTTAAAAGATAACTTAAAAAAGTAACTATTAATTTTTGGTTGAAGTCTCAAAATGCAGGAGTAAATCGAATATATTGTTAAAAATCATCTTAGGTATATGAATAAAAAGTGTTTTGAAATCATCAAAAAACGTAAAAATTTCTTGCAAATTTAAAAATATATTAATGTTAAATATTTCTTAATTATTTTAGTACAGATTTACCATCATAATGTCTACTTTCCAATCGTAAGAAAATATTCTGTGTACATATAAATATTCAGTATTGATCATTTCTAAGCACAGAAAACAAATTTTTTGGTTGATTAATGCTTATACAATATATTCATAATTAATATAAATAATGTTCAGTTTATTACTTTTATATAAGAATGAAGGTTCTATTTACGTTGGCGTCCTAAAAAATTGTAGTCTAGCATGTACATTCTGATATAAATGAATAATAAAAACCCACATTTTTAATAAAATTGTCGAAATATGCTGCATTTGCAGTGAATGTCCAACCTTAAGATAAATTATAGAAGTCTCACAGAGACATAACTATTTAAATGGGCTTTAAACCAGCTTGAGTAATCACTTTATACAATGCAACATTCACGAATTCCACCGTAAGAACAACCACACATTATCAAATTTTTGAAAATTGTATATATGTGTCCTTTATCCTATAATATTAAAATTGCATATACTATATATTCTTTCAAATATGTAAAGGGACTAGAAATATCTATAGTCCTTCCGATGACATAGTATAGACAGATTTCATTGCTGGTAATCATACCTATACAAATTTTTAAATTGGAATATTGAGGAATATACTTTTTATTGTATATTTAGTATAATTTTTTTTCTAACGTTTTTCACCCAATTAATGAATATTATGAATAATCTCTACGATTTTAATGCCAAATCCATCAATGATACTTATTATTGTTGCGTAAATGTACAAAAAAAAGTTAAATGTTTTCTTACAATGGTGAAAAAACTTGCACAAATACTTAATATGTGTTGGGTAACAATCAATGCGAAGTTTTGAAAAGTGTCAATTCATTGGATGAATATTTAAAAAGTTTAAATACAATCCACAATGCCAGAAAAACTGAGACGTCATAAGACATTAAAATTGAACCAAGCAGAGGCCATTTATTGGCCAGTTTAAATAATTTGCATATTGATTTGAGTCATTATAATAATTACTACAAGCTCTAATTGAAATCATTAAGGCGATCGTCTAGCCGAGTGAGCAAAATTCACCATTTTTTCTCATATCTTCTCTTGCGTTTTTTATCACATTTTTGTAGGAAAATATCTCATTTTAAAATGTATTCATCAGGTTACATACATTTTGAATATGAATATCTTGTTAAAATGTCACAAACTAAATTATATAATTGATTAATAAATTACCAAACCTTCGATGTTTTAAAAATGAAGAAAATTGCTCCACTTTGTGGGCCTTTTATGACTAAATGGCCTGTTGAGATGTCTTATTTATTCAATAATATTACAAAGTAAGCGACTATCTTAAATTTATTACAATTATTGCAAAATCTGTTAGTGTGTTTACATGCAATTTATGTTATTCGGTTTTACCTTTATAAAACCGAGTACTCGGCCGAATAACTCGGTCGGTTCCATCTTTACTTAAATTAATGAAATAGTATGTTTCACTTTTAATAAGTTTTCCCACTAAATAAGTTTAAATTCTGCGGTCCCGAAAAAGTCCCATTCAAATCCCATATTTTTTTAGGCTTAATACGTTTCCCGCTTATTTTCATTTCTCGCCTAAGTAGTGAAAATATTTATTCATACAAATAAATCTTCATAATCTTCGCGGAACACCGATACATTTCTTTCCATACAATATGCCCTTATCGAACACACTACGCGGATCATCGATCGCTCCGCCGGTGGAATCATCGCTTCGGTGTCTGATCTGTTCCCCGGCCGCAGAACTTATGTCAACATAAAATCGGTGACGTCGCATTTCGTATTTTTTATTGCAATGCGCCACATTTGACAGATTGTCCGCACGTGTTTGTTCTCAGCGCGGTCTGCCGCGGAATATAGTATGTGACTGCTCAATTCGGTTACAGATTTGACGCGACGGAATAAACGCGTAGTGTGACACCCGCCTTAATGAGATACAAAAAACGGATCAAATTTAATTTAGCAATAAAAAATTCCACGAATATTCTTTGCGCCCGGGAAAATATTAAGGTTATCTGAAATCAAACGTAATTAAAATGAATAAAATCGTAATTAATCACAACATAAATGTTATTAATGTATTGTGTTAACCTGCAATTACAGGTCCTTTGGACTTTGCTCAAGGCGATATGTTGAATGTGCACCTAAATTATATAGAAATCATCAAAAGGGATAATTTTTTTAAATGAAGTCAAGTAGAATACTATTTACAAATGGTTATTTTTTACAAATGTGCAATCTTTACCAAGCCAGGGAAAGTAGATTCAAGTAGTTTTTTGTATTTTTTTTTCGTATTTGTGAGGTTTTTGTTTTGTCAGTACACACCGATTTATATTTCAGTTCTGATTGATTTTTTCTTTAATAATATTATTACTAGTTTAAGATAGGTTTTTTGCATTAGTAATTTAGATAACTTATATAATTTCTTTTAAAATTAACGTTTGCAGATAGGTAGTGACATACCTACATAAGTTATTTTATGGTTTTCTTTTAGTATGGTTATTAATAAAATATTTTTTGACAGTGCTAAAATTTTTTTTGTTTTTGTGGTTTTTATTATTTTCTGACCCTCAGGTACTATGCACATAGGTAATATTTTACAAATGTATATATTTACCTACTTAATTTTTTAAAATAAGTGTCTTTATATTGTCATATTATATTAACGAAAATTCAATTAAAGCACAAAATTAGAAAGTGTAAATAATATTGAAATCACTGTTAATATGTTTTCACGCCTAATAAGTTTTTATTTGCTGGTCCCTTGAAAAAAGTATTAAGATAGTTTCACTGTAGACTATTTTTCATTCTTTCTGATAATTTTAAAATGTGTTTTTGAGAAAAGAGGTTTTAGAGGTACTTAATCAGTGTAATACTGTTTTTGTTTTTTAATTATTATTCAGAATTTATAAAATTAGATCTATTGGTGGCGATAGTAGGTGAGTTAGGTCCGGTTGTTTAAGTTGGATTAGAATAAAAGTTTTTACGGAAATGGATCGTTTGATTGGTGGTGAATGCAAAAATCTATGCTTTAAACAGACTTTTACTTTGATCCAACTTGTCCTTACAGCCCCTTAATTGTTTATTTTTTCTCACAATTGCTATGTTTTTAAATGAATAAATGGAACTACTTCAAACATTGTTTTCACTATGTCTTAAACATAACTCTTAACACTTTATTTTAATCAAATACTCTGCAGAGTTGAACAGAGTTATTCGGCCGAGTACAAGTATTAAAAAACCACCGAATACATGAGTATTAAACGAGAACTTAAACGTAAAAATTAATATTATAGTTATTTGAAATCAATCATAAATTATGAAAATCAAAGAATTTAACATTAATTTACAGAAAAAAAATGTTTTCGCAACAATTGTTATAGAGCGTGAAAACGAAATTTTTAGTTCAAAATTGTTGTGCCGGGGACAATGACCTGACCTGTGTTTTTCTATTCATGAATTTTCAGCTTCAAAATTCTGCAATTATTATGTCACGTGATATTCACAGGCGTGCGGCTATTTAATAGCAAATAAGGATCTGTCAAAATAATATAAATGAAACAAATAAATGACAAAAATATTAAAATACAAAAAATTGACCCAAATAGATAAAAAAAGTTTTTATGACAACCAATGTAAACTTATTGTTTTTTCTTAATTATACAGTGAAATACAAATTTTTATCATTAATTATAACAATATAATAATGTGTACTCAATAAACTATTTGTTATCCGGGTCACGTTGACCAGGATGGTACCAGATTAGACATGGGATGTGGCCACTGGCAGAATTTTTAGAAATTCAAATTTTAATTAATAAAAAATAATGAAGGGGAGAGGATGAGGAATAAAAGTAATAAATTTACACACATGCACCATGTGTCATGTGTCATGTGTGCATGTATCGTTTGTGTTATGTATCAAATGCATGTAACACGCATTGCATTTTTTAATCATTTTATAATGAATGCTCACTTTATGCAAAGTTATTTCTTCAATTTTACTAAAAACATATACCTACCTATCTCTGGATGTTAGATAATCTAAAATATTTTATGTAAAAATGTCTGTAATCCTGAGTATATCGACGGTCCCTACGTGTGACCTCTTTCCATTTTAGAAAAACAATCAAATTAGTATGTGTAAGCTGTGTGTATAGGCACATTGTTTCATTGTTTATATCCGTAAACACCAACACGACTAAACAATTTGCATCGTACACATGGCTTACACATATTAATTCAATTGTTTTTTTTAAATGGAAAGAGGTCTAATGTCAAATCTGTAAAAATACTATTTTCATTTCACTATCTTAAATCATCCAATTTACTCTACATGTTCTTGTGACTGATACATCAATGAGACATGACATATCCAAAATATTTGTTTAATTTCTAAACTATGCAGTCACAGATCATAATGTTGTGAAATGAGCACTCTTAGTCTCACCTTACAGAAGAAACTATTTGACAATACAGAGTAAATTAGATGGTGTAAAAGAGTATAACTAAAAGAGTTTTTGCAAATTTTACAGTATACGTGGGGACCCTCGGTATGTACAACTTGAAAAAAATTGATAATGTGTCAATGTGTGATAATGTGTTCTTACGATGGAATCTAACGTTAAATTGTATAGAGTGGTCACTTAAGACAGCCCATGCAGGTTGTAAGCCCTTTTATATATACAATATAAAAAAGACTTCCATATAATTTAAATAGCTTTGCTTGTGAGAATTCTTTAATTTATCTTAATGCATTTTATATTATCATCATTATAATCTCGACAGCCCTGGGTGGCTCCTGGCTGAATCCAGTAGTCTCTGTATGTGTGTTTTATATATTTAGTGAATTATTGTGAGAAAAAACTGAATATACAAGCGAAAATGGGCGATTTGATTGTATGTTGTTTGCCAGAGGCATGCAGTAAAAATGTGACTTTTATTTAAACATATACTTATTTGGGAAAAAAATTCAAAATTAAATATTTATCTGGCAGAATATTAAGAAATAGTAAAATCTGAATAATATGTTAATTATTGTGATAGGAATATTACGAGATATATCTCTTATTTCGGTATATTTTTAAAATATATGCTAAGGAAAAAGTAATACTTCTTAATTAATGTATATTATAGATGTCTCACAGAGATGAAACTATATATTTTTTTAATAAGGGAGAGTAGGTATAGAAGTCTTTATGGGTATACATAAGACTTAGGACCTATCGTACGGTTGGCTTAAGTGATCACTTTACACATATGTAACGTTCGCCATTTCCACCCATAATACCATGTCTATTAATTTTTGGAAGTTGTATATATTTCAATTATACACCACGTTTCACATGTGTTTCATGTGTTCACATGAGTTGCAAGGATCCTCACTTTTTCCTTCCCCTTGAATGACCACAGATGTTGTCAACCGTACGATAGGTCGTAAGTACACCCATAAAGACTTCTATACCTACTTTCCCTTAATAAAAAAATATACAGTTTCGTCTCTGTGATACATCTATATATGTCCCTGTGACAAAAATCCAGTTCTGTTCTGAAAAATTTGGACATATTCAAAATATTCGTAATGCTTCTTGTTCTCACTGCACACGCCTGGTATTTACCGCACGTGGATGATACATATTAATGGCAAATAGCAATTACAGAGTCTAGTATGTATGACGAACGCAAGGAAAGTGACCTTATGATGAATGTTAACAAGTTAAATGTGATGGTATTTGAGAAGGAAGAAAGTAAGACAATGCGTGAAATACTAGTAGGCAACGAATGTTTGGAACAAGTAGATGAGTTTGTATATTTGGGGAGTATTCTCAATAGAAGAGGGAAAGCTGAGAAAGATATCGAGGGCAGGAACTGTAGATAGTCAGGTGAATGGTGCTATGAATTTAATAATTTGTACTAATAGGAACATGTCAACCGAGACAAAACCAGTGGTACACAATGGAATTCTGGTACCAACACTGATGTGAAGTCTGGAGCTGGCGGTAGAGAAATACAAGTAAGCTGACGCAGTGGAAATGAGATCACTGAGATGTGTATGGTGATAAATGGTGGTAAAAAAATAAACAGTAATAGAGTGGCTGTGGGGTGATAGTTAAAACCATTTATGATAGAGTAAAGAATCAACAAATTGAGAAAGAGTGTGGCTGTGGGGTGATAGTTAAAACCATTTATGATAGAGTAGATGCCAAAATTAAGACGGAGTGACAACGTCCTCAAAGATATCTCTGCCTTAGAGCTTCGAAACTGGAGAGAGCTAGCACTAGACCGAGATGGGTGGAGGAAAATTATTGAGGAGGCCAAGACCCACCAAGGGTTGTAGTGCCAAGAATGATGATGATAGAGTAAAGAATGAACAAATTAAGAGTGTAAAGCTGATCTTGGCATACTGATTAGAAAAAGGTCGCTCAGGTGGTTTGGGCATGTTGAGGGAACGAATGTGAAAAGAAATATATGGGCGAGTAAGGAAGCGCCGAAAGAGAGGATGGCAACGAAAGACTTGGCATGACCAAGATAATCAGATACTGGAAGATTGTCCTGTTAAAAGCCTCAACAATTGGTGAGCTGGCATGTGAAGATGTATAAACGTAGATGAGGCGAAAGTTGTGTATCAGAGCGCTCCATTCTCTATATTAGTTATTTGATATATTATATGAATTTAATTTGTGTCTGATTTCAAGACTTTTTTTAAGTTAAAAACAATAATTATTAATGATGTTCAGTTTACAAAAATGATCTGTGTAATATTATATCAGGATTATAATTTTTTTAAATAAAAAGACAATATAATTAAGAATAAGAAATTAAATAATATGACAAACCTTCTGTTATAAGCCAGCAGGACACATATTTGCATAAAAATATTTTGCCCCAAATACCGATGATGAAATGTTTACGCAGCATAGAAGATTGCTGGAACTCTTCTGTCAGGAAGTACTCGTCGGGTAAATATGTTATTCCAGCTTGGTACACCAGCATATAGCACAAGCCTATCATTGCTCGTCTCAGCCCGGCAGATGTGCAGGTCGGCTTCGATGTGTTCTCGAGTTTACCATCTACAAAGCTCATTAGCCGCGTCATAGAAAATTGGGGACCTACCAGGTAGCTGGCGGGGAAAAAGACATGGGCGGATATTTCTAGGAACGTTGGTTGGCGACGAAGCGCCGTCAGCTTATTGCTGCTTGATAGCGATTCGAAGGCTTTGGTCCCATCCCACAAATCAAATGATAATCCGATTAATCTCAATACCAACACACAATGCGGCATTGTCCATTTTATGTCGTAATCGTCAGTTTCGGTGGACCAGTATCCGACTAACAAATACGTTATATGGAAAACGAAATTAATTATAACAGCGTGCTTAGATGGACCAAGAAGTCGCACAGACGTGTAAGTAAACACTACAGCTAAGATACTATGGTACACTTCAAACCCAAAATTAAACACGCCGATCGCTACACCACTAACCGTGAAGAAAATATTTTGTAATGTTGGACTTTTATCATGCACAAAAGCTCGGTAAACCAACGCTATAGGATAACCAACAATTAAAGAAAATAGGAGCCTGAATGCTGGCTCCGAAGACCCGACAGCATCGGCTAAATACTTCATTAAGTTAAAATCCATTGTAAGACTTCGAAATCTATAATTAACGTATATCTATAAAAATTTATACACTAAAATTTATATAATGTATAATGATTCCACTTGTACAGTCTCTTATCTATGATTCCAGCGCAAAATTGACTGACACCACCAGACACCACTGACACGGAGAGTATCCATAGAAAATAGAAAGTACATGGGAAAAAAAGATAATTAAAATGACAATTTTTATGGAATAATAACCGCAGTCCAATTATGTCTCCTGCGTGCTGTACACATTGGGCCAACCTCAGCAGAGCGCCAACGTCGGCCAACCTCATCCAACGGCCAACGGGAGATGGACGTATTCACTGCTGCGGCAATTTATTTGTTCCAAGCTATAACTAGAGAAATATTTAGAATTTCGCTCTATAATTTTACAAGCATATTCTCTGATAGTATGTCTCTCGATTAAAGAGAGAGAAAAAAATAATAAAAAAAATTCAACTTGTTATGTTACTCTGTTAAGCTGCGGCAAATAGCCTTTGCAACTTCAAAACATTTAATTTTAGATCATCAATTGCGTCTAAAATTCTTAAGAACAATCTAAAATATTGTATTTAAAAAAATGAAAAAATTGAGCGCATACGAATTTTCTTTACAAATCCGTTGGTAATAATAACTCTGTAGACGAGATTATATATATATAAACTCGCCTATCCCAATTATAATAATTTCATTTTCTGTTAGTAAATTTATTTTACGTAAATTTTTTACGTAATTTTTAGTAAAGCAACGAATACTACTGTCACGAATACAAATACGAATAATTCAACAAGGTAATGAATAATACACCACTGTTCTTTCTAACTAAGAGATTTAATAATTAATATTTATCACCGGCAAATGTTTGTTCAAAAAGCACAACATTTCTTTTATCCCTTTGTACATTCCCAGCGGTCGAAAATAAATATAATTTTTTTCACGCTTACGAGAGGTCATGTTATTAGATTTAAGAGTTAACTCTTTTACAAACAATAAAAATAAAATGGAACGAACAATACGTATTAAAAAACAAAGACTATATGAAATGAGCACCTAACCTTATTAATAACCTAACGAAACTAGATGAAAGAATCATGGTATGCTGTGAAACAAGTAACAATTGACAACTTGAGAACTCAACAAATCCATTCATTGAATGTTAGGGGAATCCTCGAAAATAGAGTGCGTAGGTGTGTTCGGATACACGGTGCACAGCCAAACCGAAATTTGCGTTGCGTTCAGTTATAAATAATTTGTTTTTATATTCATGATGATATTCGGCGAGTACGAAAATTCGTATTCGTATTTCCTTTCCGAATAGTTTCCTTTTTTATGCATTTTTTTACGTAATTTAAAGAAAAATCGTTTTTTTCATTTTCATACGTAATTTTTATTTCTTTTTTACTTAAAATTTTTTACGTATTTTTTTTCTTTTCCTTTTTTTCTGTATAACAATTTTTTCTTTCTTTTCTTTTTTATATAAATACTTATTCCTTAGGAACTGACCGTAAAAGTACCGTCATTTTTGACGGGTTAGAGCTAGTTGAATATAATTATTATTTCTAAAAAATATTTTTAGTCTACGTATATTGTCTTCATTGAATTGATATTTATTATTTTATTTTTTGACTAAATCATTTTCCTCAAGCGACGCTGATGGCGCCGACCCGCGTTCTCGAAAAACATGTGGCGGCGGCTAGGGTGCCCGCCGCCGAAGGGGCTGCCGCGGGCAGGGGCCCGGGCAACGCAGGCTGCTACACTCACCGCGGTCGGAACAGACCGGTGTTTGGGCACGCGGCTTCAACCCTCTGTCTATGCGGGGGAGGGCGGTAGCCTCCCCGCACCCCTGCACTGTAATTTTAATTTTAAATTAACATATTTAAAACCCCCCCTGGGCCGCGTCGCAAATAACCGACAGGCACAAAATAATTTATTTATCGACGGCCGCGTATCGAATTTGAAAAACGTAATTTTTTCCCAATAGAGAAATCCTGTTGTGACCTGTCGTTCCATTTTCAACTCAAAAACATCACGGATTATATTTTAAATCAACAATCAAAACAGAAGTTTTTCTGCCGTCAAAATCGTATAGAATTGTCATAGATGGCGCTCCGATCGCGTGTTGTGCAATCGAAATTCAAATATTCCATCGTCAAGGTCACGCGCAATGTGCGCGGGAAATACGATTTATTTTTTTCGATTTTCGATTCATTTGTACACGTATATACAAATATATACGATATGTTTTGCGATATTTGTCAGTTTTTGTTGGTTTATGATTCAATTGAATACTAATAGTGATTTATTAACAAAAATACACGCAATTTTGTTGCGTTTATTTGAAATATTAGGTCCATACGTATGAAATTGGCGTTTTGCCGTACTGGCAAATTTGATCTCAAATATCTTCTCTTTGGTTAGGAATTCCAAATCCAAATTTATACAGTTATTTACTCATGTATTTGTGTTTTGAAAATTATATTTCATTTGTTTTTTTCTCAATTGTTTTTTTCTTTGCGTCACTCAGTTTACAAAATGAAAAACTTGAAATATCGCGTTATTTACGAGTACGAGTTCCACCGTGGCACCAGTGCTGCAGAAACGGCTCGAAGGATTAATGATGTGTATGGCGACGGTGCCGCAAAAGAAAACACAGTGCGTTTTTGGTTCCAACGTTTTCGTTCTGGAAATTTCGACCTGCAGAACAAGCCCCGTGGACGGCCGGAGACCAAAGTTGATAATGACGAATTGAAGGCTATTGTGGAAGCGGATCCATCGCAAACCACATCCGAGTTAGCTGCAGGCTGCGGTGTTAGTGATTAAACTGTTTTAATCCACTTGAAACAAATTGGTAAGGTGAAAAAGCTTGAAAGGTGGGTACCTCACGAATTGAATGAAGCAAATCAACAAACGCGCGTTGACTGCTGCGTTGC
>JADDOH010018014.1:0-11349 GCA_016648135.1 Agrypnia vestita
GCATTCAACTCAAAAGACACAAAATCATTTTATATTTTTAACTTAATGCAGTCCTTATGGATCTGTCATGGGATGGCGCTTAATAATAAATGTAAGAAAGCTTAAGCTTTTCTTCTCATCGATAATTTGTTCAATGCAAAGGTGATTGTTGAGATCCATAATTGTTGCCCTTATATGATTTGGAAATTAGCCCTGATTAGCCTTATTTTGTAATACTTATATTTTTGATTATTACTTGACAGTTATCCTGCCGATTTTTTTAAGATACCGACGTAGTTGCAATTGCAACTAAGATTACGATTACTGTAAGCCAAAGATCTATATCCAATGATAATATATAATATATAATATATTACTTTTGATAGAAAATATGCTAAGCCGCCATGGCATCTTGTAGAATAAATAATCTAGAACGATAAATGAAACGAAATATTGTATCGGCAGTGACATCTGATCAAGCGCACTACACAGTAACATACAGCACAGTAGTAGGTACTCATTTATACGCACATAATTTTCATAACTAATGTACTAGTGATTTACATCTTAATACATTGGTCGTCCTCTCAACAAAGTATTTCTGTTATATTTCTGTTAAAATAGTGTAAACATTCGTACGCACTCTTCTAATTCTCCATTATCATCACTTTTAACTGTTCACCTTCTGGGTCTTGGCTTCCTCAATTTCTGGATCTCCAAAATGTCTTTGAATACCTGAATATTGAAAAAAAACTGAATAGTATCTTCTCCTTATCAAATTGTACGTGACTAAAAACGTTTATTTAACGATTAATATATTTTGTAATATTATTTTTTTATTTGTCCAAATAATTTCCTTAGGCGACTTAATACATTATTAGCTGTGACCCGTCAAAAATGACGGTACTTTTAAAATTCGGTTCCTAATGAATAAGTATTTATTTATTTATAAAAAATAAAAAATAAAAATTACTTTAAAAAAGATACGGACGTTACACGATGTTACGACGGACGGATGGACAGACAATGAAATTATTATATAAGTAACAAAAATTATATCGTTGTATTGCGAATGAGAATTTATCAAAATCGACGGCGTGCGTTTGTTTAAATATGAGATGATACGATTTTCCCAAAAGTTACTTAGAAACTTACTTCTCACCCAGTTTTGTGTGTGGATCCGCTCGCCGAGATTCTTCACCCCACAACCTACGTCATAGCCGTCCCCCTCCCCGCTCCTTACCGAGAACTTGAGTTCGAGCTCACTTGAACATTTTCGTGGAGGAGAGGAGGGAACTGCTTAATTAATCAAACGATTTTTATGACAATTTCCAAATTAATTTCAATAACTCGTTAAGTTTTGTATTGATAAACTATATATATATATATTTATTCTTCTTCTTCTTCTCAGAAAATAAAGATTAATAAATATTCTTAAATCATCTAAAATCGAGTTTATAGATATTTTATACCATGAATCTAATTTAAAAAATAAATATTGATATAGAACAAAATAAAATCAGTTTTTTTAGTTGTTATCTATATACAACGTGTTTGGTGGTAGAGATATTAAGATAATTAACTACCTAGAGAAATAGTGCATTTGATTCTCATCCGAGAACATCAGTAAATCAGTCCTATTTTCACAGCAGAAGCGTTTAGTTAATTTGAAAATTATAAGAATATTGATGTGTGGGGTGACCCAATCTTATGTTGACGTCCAGGTTGTGGGGTACTGGGTCTGGTATCCCACTTTTGTATAATTTATTTCAGGATTAAAAGCAGCTGATATCAACAGAAAGCCGGAATCAGTTTTATATTGTTTATTAATCTTCGAATTACAGTACGTCAACCTCGTTAGATAATGGTACAGCTGATTGATCAACTTGTTCCTGGTCCGTGTGTAGCTGGTGCAGAAAATGGTCGAGGCGAAGATCGTACTTGGAGCTGGAATGGTGCTGACGATTGATGTAGGCGGCGTGTTGCAGTGAGGTCGAGGATGATGGTGGTACCGCCGAAAGCAGACGGTGTTTGCTGCTGGAGGTGGCGAAGACAGTGGAGCGATGATGCGGACGAAGATTGGAGACTGGAGGCGTAGCGAGGAATGAGACTGGCGGAGCGATTGTGGTTTGATTTAGCTACTGCAGATGATTATTATGGCATAGAGAAAGATGTGATACGGAGCTAAATGAGCTACGGGTAGCAATCGTCGGGCAGCGTTACCCGTGGTTGAAGCGAGTGAACGAACTGCGTAGCGAGGTGTGCTACGGTAGTGGCCGCGTAGCGTGACGACGTGGTGACGGAGAGGGAATGAACTGTCCTGGTATGTCCGCAACACGTTTTTTTATATCCCAATTTTGTGTAAGAAATGGCCAGTCAGCATCTTTATGTTTTTCTTTGTTTGCGTGGCAACGCGGTGTCAGCGAAATCCGCGTGTGATTATTCTCCTGTAGTGTGAGATGTGCCAGATCAGCGGTTTCTAATCTCTGGTGTCGATCTCATCTGTTTATAAACACCGACGTCCGTGCTTCCGAGTGCGCGTGTTTTTTGTCGCGTTATTGAGTTTCCGTGGGAACTCTGTCGAAAGTCAACGCTGGGGAACGGGTTGTTGATCCCGTGTAACACCGTATATGCATCCTTAATTGAAAGTTTTCCCTGTATGCATGCATCTATAATTAAAAAAATAATTCTCCATTATTCTTACACTTCTCGTCAATACTTTACAACACACACTAAAACAAGGTGAAATCATAAAAATTTGTATGTCTATAAATTTAATAAATCTAAAAAATATAAATTTCTGTTGTAAGTGTATTTGCTACGACTAAAATAATCATTTCTTAAATTTGATACAAATCTCCGACTGGAGGTGCATGCGATATATTCAGCAAAACAAATTCTTACATTTATTTTGTTGATACAACTATTAAATTAGCTTAATCAATTTTTTTTAAAAACATTGCCAATATGTTTTATGATTACTTCTTCAATTTTTTCTAATAATATATGGAGAAGTTATCTATCTTGGCTTTTAAATAATCAAATAAAATTTATAAATCGTGAATAAACTTCTTAATAAACAAAAGCGTATTATGCCTGTTCTTGATATAATTATTTCAAATTTAAAAATACATTTTTACTAACGAAAAAACTTTAATATTACGGGTTCCTCGGCGAAAGGTAGTATCCTGACCGTGTAATTATTTGATAATCCATATAGACGGGCTCAGTATACAATCTCCGTTGTCGTTGTTGACAAAAAATCATTGGCTCATTTTTTTTACTACAGAATACAGATTAACTTCCCAAAAATGCAATTATCTTATATAAATCTGGTGAATGTATATTTTAATTTATCTGAATTATTGCGTTATGTTTTGCTCTTTATGCTTTTGTTTACTACTGTGCCCAAATAATATCCAACTTACATTTTTTCCACCCGCACAAATGTAGCACAGAGGGTGTCGATTGTTTGAAGTGTGCAAGGGATATTAGTGTATACGTGTGAAATTTTTTCCGTTCATATAAAGCCTAAGTCTCTGAGTGAAGAAGTATAGTTAGTGCCAATTTTTGTGAAATGACGGAATGATTTCAGCAGCGATATTATATTCAATTTTGCCCAAAACTTGGCTATAACCTAATAGAATAAAATAAATCTTAATTTGTAGGATTTTTGGTACATTATATATTCAATATTCAAATCTCCAAATCTCCAACTTATGTCCAACATATCTCCAAAATATAAATGTATATCGATATTATAATGACTGTATTTTCTTGTCAATACATATTTTTCAAAAATTAATTTCATTATTTGTTTTAATCTACATATATATTAATTACACCTACATGCTTCGGAAAAACCTTTCCATCGTTAGGGTGTTTTATATATGTCAAAATATCAAAATGAATGATGTTTTTTGTTTTGATTTTTTAAATTATTTAAAAAATTATTTTTTATTATTATTGCAAGTTCTTGAAAAACAAAATTATTGAAAAAAAATTTCGAATTCGACTAGTAGTTAAATTTAATTGATAATTAATAATATGTTGTTTACTTTTTACATGCTTTACTTATGTCTAATAATTCTAAATTATTTAATGTCAGACCAAAATTATTTATGTGTAAAATAGAAAGTCGTAAATCTTTATCTAAACCGTAATCATTTTCTTATAAATGATTTGAAAATTCAGAAAAAACATGATTATTCAGACACCTCAAATGCTTTTTGACTCTTATATTAAAATTACGGTTTTCGGAACATGTAGGTTGAATTCGAAACACGAAGTTGCTCAACCAATTGAAAAGAAAACATATTTTTTAATATAAACTCATTCATTTTTAAAAATATTGTTAAACTTATAATAACATTAGATTTTTAATAATACGGTAAAAAATTAAGTAATGAAGGCCTTCGCCAGGCTTTGAAATTGTGACCAGTTTATACAGATTAACTGTTAGATCATAAACAACATATTTCCATCAATCTCGTGGCTAGACACATTTGCCGCGAGTATCTGATGCATCCTGATTGCATTACTGCGCGCATCCTGCTTGCATCACTCCGCGCAGGCCGCGTATCCCACTTGCATAGCACGGCATCTGTTAAATATTTCATGCTGAATATTTCCGATAGTAAATATGATTTCAAAGTAAAAAAAAAATACAAACATAATATTTTTTCCATATCTAGTAGGAGGGGGGAGCAAAGAATCGAAAATTTTATTAAAATTTTATTTTATGTCTGTTTTGCTGTTGGTTAAATCTCGGACAAACAGCAAATTAGACATCTTTCTCTTCGGAATGTCCTCGGGACACATTTTGTTAATCGTTCGTCTGGCATTCGCAATACGCATTCAAACCACCTTAATAAAAGTGTTTGTTTTAGTACTTCTCACTCGGTTCAATATAATCACGTATAGTTTGCGTCTTTTAACCCTAACAAAAACACTTGGCTATCTGCGCTCTAGTTAGAAGAAGAGAGAGAGAGTTGGCGCTCTCCCTTTTTACAACAGCGCCATTTTGTGCTTCCGCACAAAATGGCGCTGTTGTAAAAAGACTGACTATAATTGATTCAATATACAGATTTCAAAATGGTCAGATTGTTTTTTAATTAACACGCTAATTTCGACATTCTTCTGTGTTTGATTGATTTATCCTTATTATATATTATCGACCCTCAAAACTTTTATTTGCCATTCATACTAGGTGTCACTTAGCGAGTTGTCAGCTTCAGATGAGTCTTTTTTACCTTATTTTGAGACATGTTATTTGTAATTGAGATATATTTTCTATACATATTTATATTTATGTACGATATTTGAACTTTTTTTAAATATCGACTTTCGTACATTTTTTTGTTTCCTTGCAAATAGTTCAATGCGATTGCAATTTCATCTATAGAATATGTAAAATCGCTTTTATAAAGCCATTTTAGCTTATAGAAAGTATGCGTGTGATCAAAAAGGGGTTCATGTTAAAATTCTTGAATGTTGGAGGAAATGCGTTAAAATATTACCTACTACCGCGCACAAAACTTTGGTACATCGTTATGATATTGAAATTAAAATAACCGGAAAAAGATGAGTAGAATTACGGGGAGGGGTGGTATCGTACAATATTACCCACAGCTGAACAGAAGAAGTCAAAAAAGTCAGATGTCCTAAAAATTTCATTTTAACGGCATTGCCAGCTCTCAGAATCGAGGTTGTATCGGGACAAAGTGAAATTAAGATCAATATCGAGACCACTTAAAAATGGACGATGTTCAAAGGCTCGACTGCCAAGATTGGCCAAACAGTGAGCACAATCCAGGGTTCCGATTTCCAGCAATACCCGTATTATGCGTTGCAGAATTTGATTTTCTCTAGATACCTGGATCATCATGTGGCTGAGAGATTTCAGATCTTTATTGTTTAAAACACCTTTTTTCTGCATGCATCCAAACAATTCATCTTATTTTAAATGTACACTGAGTGAGCATCAACAAAACCTTTTAGGATTCCGGTGCCATAAAGCTAATCGAGTTAAAAATTTCGCGTACATACTTATCAGGTACTAGATGGAACTTGCATATTACAATATTGCTACCTAGCTATCGACTCGGCATTACCACGAACTCGTGTACACATACAACACACATACAAGACATACTCTAATTTTTACAAAGTATTCATGAGGTATTTCTGTGTGACATGGTATTTAATCAGTATTTAACACCAGCACGTCGCATTAGCAATATCAATCCGGACGATGTACCCTGCAATGGGTTCCGATTGAACATATAATTAATACACGTACCACCAACAGTTGGCGAATTATTATTCCTAGGTTATGGGGTAGACATCAATTTTGCAGAGAATATACATATTAACAATTGGTTCTCTAAATTACCGAACAAATGATCTTATCTACAGGTGAGAATGTAAAAAAATATATATATATTCTCACATGTCGATGAGATCATCTGTAGTTCTCAAAACAAGTAGTGTATAATTGAACCCAAAAGTGGTTTTAAACAAGTGTTTCACGTATTTACCTATATATTAGGGACATTCGAAAAATTATAATAATTATAGAAAATTATTCAAAAAATATACACGTCGTTCCTGACTTCCATAGTATTTTAAATAATAGAAAGCGTGTATAAGCTTGTGAGTATAGCAACTAGAATTTTTAAGAAAAAGAGTAACTTTTGTTCTTAGACTGAATTTACGATCGTGCCATATAATGGCGTTTACAAGTGAAGTGAGTTTAAAAAAACTCGGAAAATGACATCTTCGGTACCAATTTGAAGAACTTGTTACTTTTGCATACTTCGATGATGAAGTTTGCAAAAACAACAAAAGTATTTTTTTATAAAAGTGTGGGATATATGAAATAACTTAAAAAAGAAACATCGCCATTAAGAAACAATAACATCTCAAAATTCGCCAACCATATAATTAATACCATAATTATATGATCATTCCTTCGATAATCACAGATTAAAACTACTCCACTGGGTATCTCATTAAGAATTGATAATGAAGAGTTTGGAAACCGTCAAAATCCAAAAAAACATGAAATCTGAGAAAACACTCATAAACAACATTACATTCCTACAAATGCTCCCGCTTCTCAGCATCTTCCCGTTGAAGACCACACAAAAAATCATCTGCACTGCTCCGCGACCCGTTACTCTACTCAAATAAGATGACGTAAATTCTGTTTTTAGGTTAGTTATGAATTACACGTGATGATGAGAGGGACTGCTCCTCTCGAAACTATAGTAGTGATAAATTTAACTCAACATGTGTGCATTACAAAGTTCAATTTAGTTTAAATTAAAAAAATTAAAGTGTACGGATGTACCTGCTAACAAACGTCTAGCAAGATGTTTTGAGGGTCTGGTTTATTATATTATTATGAAATTAAAAAATTTTAAGTAACAAAAATATTCATAAAAATATATATTTTTATTTTAAAAGGTCAACAAAACTTAAAATATTAAGATTCATTTTATTATATCTGATTGTGGTTAAATCTTTCAGAATATCTGAGAAGCCTATCTTTCGCAATATTTTCAGTGGCCATATTTGCTGGCTATAATTTCTATAAAAATCAAGTCAATGTTCTTTTGAACCGTTTTTGCGTGGTCCCTAAAAAGAACGGAACCGATGGACCGGCGCCTACTTTGCCTTTTTAATAATCCGGAAGTGCATTACAGACATGTAACATGATAAAAACCCAGTAAAATCTAAAGGGATGCACGAAAAATGATAATACAAGTAAGTATGTATATTTAAAAAAAAAAACTCAACAAAAGGGCGAAGACGAAAACGAGGCTCGTAAAATTGGACGAAATGTATTCGGTGAACAGTAATTGTTTCGACGCTGGAAATAATTTTTTGAACGAATTCACCATGTGCCGCTGAACTAGCAAAACCGGAAAAAGTGCGTTGCGTTCCAGTTGAATGATGTGAATGGGCAGAAATGGGCCAGGATTGGTGCGTCAGGCGGAAACGGAAGCGGGCGGGCAGCGGCGGGGGTTCCGGGAGGGTCGGAGCCGTACACCCGTAAGCATTCGATCTTATTACTATCTTTTCATCATTCGCTTATTGATTCAGTAGATACAGGTTGCATGGACACCGCCAGTAGGCAGACTTTGATGATAGTAGTTATTTTTTTATTGTAGTACCATATATGATAGCTCCACGTAAAATATAGAAACTACATAATCATTTATTCCAATTACAGGCACCTCATTATGTGAGGGGATCTTTTGTCATTAATCTATAAAAAACTAACGCTAGGGAAGCTAACTAGAAAAATACAGGACCACCTCCACCCAGTTGCATCGTAGTAATGCATTATTCCTTTGTGCTTGCTAATAGTTATTCCAGTCTCACTGCCAATGGGGTGTGTTTAATCAAATTTTAAATTATACTAGTGCATGTATACCTTTTTTTCATGATTTTTCTTAATATATTTTTTAACACTTGAATGAACTGTACTTAAAAAAAAGTATATTTAATTTTGCACAAGAAATTATTAGACTAAAAACAATGTCAGCAATTAAAAAATATATTTTTAGCCATAAATATTAATTTATTTCTCTCTTTTATTCTTAGTATTATTTAATTTTCATATATTTCCTAGAAAAATTAACTGTGATGTGATAAATTAAATACTGAATACTTAGTCTTGCCTAATACCTGGCTAATTTTTTCCGCTGCCTGAGCGCTAGTAGCGTCAAACATTTTAAACATTATTAGACAAATATATATATGTTCTTCTTGTATATATAATTGATGACTTATGTGCACGAGAATAACAGATGCGAAAGAAGTAGAAATGTGTAAAAATTAACGCCTGACCTTTCGATTTCATAGGGCAAAGTGCGTGACCCTTTTCTACACGAACGAGTTTTGCAAGTTCAACGACTCGCTTGATACATTTTTTGAAAACGAATTTTTCATTGCAAATGAGTGATGTCAAAATATTTAATGACAAGGTTTACAATACGACCGAGTATATAGAGAATTGTTGTATTTCTTAAACGTTTATGCGCGTTGTAAGATACTCGTAGAGACGAATTCAATGTATATTGACAATGAAATTGACAAACTTTTATTATACGATTATTGTTTTATTTTAAGATATTTTTTTTAACATCTCTATTTTATTTATAGCTCTTAACATTATGTTATAATTTTTTTCATTGGTGTAAAAATTTTTATCAGGGCGTAAATTAATACCATATTTTATTTTATTTTATGATTTTTTGTTCAATATTAATTTTAAAGGTAATTTAAATAAAAATCATTTAAAACATGGTTTATACAAAATAAGATTAATTAGAACGTAAAATCTGGCACCGCTTAATCCTCTTCATATTGGTGTGGTGACCGACCACCTTACTCAATAAATAACATTCGATGCGCTATCAAGATGAAAAACAAAAAAAAAACAAAATCGGAAGTTCTAAAACGCATTTTGCTATATTATTGTCACGTGTCCTGGCTGCAGGATGAATTAAAGAAAGCGCTGGGATTTTGTACAGGATTTATTGAATACCGATTAATTAATTAAACTAACGTATGTACAATATCACTTATCGCTATTAAATGTAAGCTATTCCTTAAATTAATTCGCAATTTATCACTCGTAAATAGACACTTTATATTCGCTTTAATACTTTATTCACAATTCACTAGAATATTTCATCCAATTTCCGCACTTATTAATTTCGCGTTTATCTCGCTACGTAAGAACTTTTCGGAATCTTCGCTGTCGAATGACGGCCCGCCTGGCCGTGCTGGTAACTCGCACTCGCGGCAACCTTCGCTTCTGTTATCGCTGTCAGACGCGCACGGAAAATAACTCCTTGGTTACTCCCGCGTATCGTATTTACACTTTTTCGATTTTCAAGACGTTTCCCGCGTTTTCGAGAAGTTCCTCGCTTTTTCCAGACTTTTGGAGATGTCTCTCGAAAGTCGGAGGTGATTCCAGGTCCTACGGTAGTATTGTGCCAACTTCAAACAACTGTCACTTTGACAGAAGTGTGTGATTATTTTTTTAGCCTCATTACATTCTCTTTTTTATAAACTATGTCTATATTTTATAATCGCCTTTAATCCTGAATAATAAATGCACCAGATGATGTACCTTCACAATACGGTGTTTAAAAAAATTGAAAAAGGTTGTTAAAAAATACTAAAACAAAGTAGGTAGATGGATTTATTATATTTTACTTATTTATTATACAACTATTTTATTTCTTCTGGAGTAAATAGTATGTTATCTATTCTTTTGTAAAATTTGTTCTAATTATATATCCTCATTTACGAGGATATATAAAAAAATACTAATGTAATTATTCATTCACAGTACCTGTGCTAATGTATTAGCCAGAAAAGGTAAGCTGCATATCTTCTTAATATTAGAATACCTTTTAGAATGCTATACAGGTATACCGTTTAAGTAGCATTCTAAAAGTCACTGTAAGCATCGTTTCAACTGTTACACGGGGCAAAAAGTCACTTAATATTTATTTATTTAGCTAATAAAAAATTATTATATTTTACAAATCAGACAACAATTTTTTTTATAGATATTGTAAATTATTATTATTTTCTACTAAAATTAATTAAATATATTTTTTTCATACGATTAACTATTCTCATAATACACGGCTTAAAAAATCATTCGTTTCAAGTTCACACCACCTTTGAAGTAGAATGCAAGACGCGTTTTTTTTTAATATGGTATTACCTACTCAGGCCTATGTCATGCACAATTTAGAAAATAAACAAAAGATTCATATTACGTGAAAAATAAAAACGTTTCGAATAAGAAAAACGTAAAAAAGCTAAAAACGGAAAATCAAAAAACGACCATAAAATGGGATGATTGAAACACAAAAGGTGGACCGTAAAATCATAAAAATCAGCCTCCAATAAGGAATACAAAAAAAATTATAAATCACGACTCGGTTAACTTAAAAATACATTACCCAATTAATTTAATTCCTAATTACTTCATTTGCACAGTTTTTTGGCTATTTTACCTTGTTAAAGAGTTTAAGTTATTGTTACGGTCGATGGACATATTTATGTGTTAAATATAACGGATATTTTCGTTCGTTCGGCCTCTTTTCGTGATGACACTGGATAAGACTTCAGCAAAACGTCGAGATTTGCCTCTCAGTGAAATATAAAATTTATATAAAATATCCGTTTTATATAACATATAAATATTTTACCTTGATCTCTCTGGCCGACATTTGTGATTCCATTTCAGGATCGATCTTCGGGGCTGTTGTCACTCATGCCACGTACAACAGAACCGGAAACATCACCTAGAGAGGTTGCATACCCATAGCCGAA
>JADDOH010018015.1:0-26346 GCA_016648135.1 Agrypnia vestita
ACCCACTGGGCCAATGATTTTAGTAGTTGCTGCTGGAAAAGGTCTATAAATGCGTATATCTGGGACACACAATACATAAAAATGTCACCTGGATAAATCACATAGAAGACACACGCAAGAAACTAGGAACACTACTAGGCAATAATTACATTTTAAAAACTATTCAAAGTTACAAACGATATTGTTTATAGCACGGCATGGCAGGCTCCATTCAGAACCGTCAGACAGTCACCGACTAGCTTTTCAAGCATATTAAGATAAAATAAAAGAACTGCAAATAAGAATAAAACACAAAAAAGGAACCAACAAAAACCAAGTTTTTATTATACTCCCTTTCTCATTTACTAGTGGAAATTGGTTTGGCGCTTAACCTACGCGTTGGGCTTCGGTCGGGCGACGCTACGAAAGGGAGTAATAAATAATTTACAAAAATCTAAAATTATACAACAATCAGGTTTCGTGTCTACCAGACGCGTCGGAATCTCTTCATACAACTTACTAAGTTGTATGAAAAAACCATTAAAAATTTCTTAAAATCCAAAATTATACTACAATCAGGTACCGCGTCTACCAGACGCGTCGCAATCTCTTCGTACAAGTTACTGAGTTGTGTGAAAATGTATTACGGATAGGAATACGCGGAGGACAGATTGAAACCCAAATGCAGCGGAGATCATAGGACACGCCAGGCAGCGAGCAATATACTAGAAATAAGGAAATAATAATAGTTACTTGCAGCGCATTCCTGGGATCTCCCGAACTAGCTGGCGGGGGACACGTCACAGGGGCAGGTGACGTCATCAGCAGAGCGGGCGGGCGGTTTGGGGGGCGCGACCCTGCACGCCGGACACTCTACCCTCACACTCTACAGGCAGGAAACCTGCAACGGGAATATCACTTTCTCCCGAACGGTCGGAGATAAAGTAGCCACTCCGACAACTTGTACAGCTCCGCACGAAGAACAGAATAGCGCGAATTGTAGCTTTATAACCCCATTCGTTTAGGCGGCGTTTCATCAAAACTGAACACGGTTTCGCTGAATATAGAATGTAACTGCTCGCGGTGCACCCGCCCAGCAGGAGCTGCTCCCGGCGCGGGGAGCACACTTTTGGTAAAACTTTTCGGCAATAACTTGTTTCACAGAATGTACATTTCAAAAAACATTACACCGATCGACAGGTCTATACACGGTTTTATATACGTTTTGAAAATTCTTAATTTTACGTCTGAATTGATATATGCATTGCGGAGATAATATTAGTTAATATCCCCTCCATTATTCAACAAGTAACGCACTACCGACAGGTGTCGATTCAGGACTGCAATGTGCACTGAAGAATTGCCAGTTTTATCTTTCGAGTTGACGGACCCTCCATTTTCCACCAGAAGCTCCACTACCGGGAGGCATCCCAGCCGGGCTGCAATGTGCAGTGCAGTTCGGCTGTCCGCGTCGCGAGCCGCTATGAAGTTTATTAAAGTGCTGCGGTGCTTTTCTGTCCCCAAGCTGCCGATCAGCAGTTTTACAATGTCTGTATTATCTTCCTCAACCGCTACGTGAAGTGACGTTTTATGTAATACATCATCAGAGGATGGGCCTGGTTCACTCCAAGCTTTTCCGATATGCAAAGCGATGTGCTCTCGTGCACTGTCAGGCGTCGTCTGCTTTTTTAAAAAATTGTTTACAAACATTCTAACTACTTTGTTAGAGGGCTGCATTAAGATATCTGATAACAAATTCAACATGGAGGGCCAACCACACCAATGAGATTTCTTACGGAGCCAACTGACAATGAGGTCTGCGCAGAAGTACTCCGCCAGCGTGCGGTGGAGGAACTCAGCGGCCCTCCCATCTCCGCCCGACTGGACCAACCCGACTCGGCACAGCTCGGCTCCTCCCAAGTCCCCCTCAGAGTCCTCGCACTGTACTTCCGCTAAATCGGGGAAGAGTGTTTGGAGGCTCAGCTTTCTGTGAGTTTCTGTAAATTTGGCGACAATTATTCTATAAATTAGGTCTTCTTCATCAATATTAAATCGATTTTTTTCCTTACAGAAAATATTGCTTTTCATTTTAATAAATTTTTCGTATAAAGAAAACACACTCTCCACCTGAAAGGCGTTTATCAATTCAATTTTCGATGTAATATAATCTTCGACCTCTTGCGAGAACACCTCCGCCAGCATCCTCATCTGCAAGGGCACCCCCATGAAGTCCTGGACGTCTCCCCCGAGATGGTTATTAGCTTCAGTCAGCAGAGCTAGCGCGCACTGCTCGAGCTTCTCGTCCTCGAGGCTTCCCGGCTCCAGCAGGAGGATCGAGCGCCAGAACTTCCGGAGGTAGTCCCGCTGTTGCTGTTCTGTAATCTTTTTGAAAGTCATTGCTAACGTAGATAAACTATCCTCGAGCGATTCTCTGTCATTAAAACGGGTAGTCACCCATATTTTGGCCGTGGTTTTGTCTTTGAAATATTTTAAAATATCTAAAATCTTTTTCTTGGAGGGCATATCTTTCACTTCGTCAAAACCATCGAACAGAATACAAGGCTGCCTCGCGCATTTATGATGCAAAGAGAATTGCAATAGTCCTCGCGGCAAACTGCCTTCGATTAGATCTTCTATTAGTTGGTGCTCATAGCTCTCCGTCAGTTTGGTTGGTACACTGCCGGGGGGAATTTCAAATTCCTTGAGGTTTTTGAAAATGATCCAGGCGCTACCCAAGTGTCGGGCCACGCTCGCCAGGCTGGTGGACTTGCCCATCCCAGGCTCGGCCGCGATGATCACCACGTCCTGCCCCGAGGCGCCCAGCTGCTCCTCAGTGACCTCGTGCGCGATGTCGGGAAGCACGTGTGGGTGCAGACTTTTCAACTCGCCAAACCGTCTTGTCATATATAAGCTTTGGTGGAAGACCTGTTTAACGGTCGCGGATGTAGAAGTATCGTTCGCTTCGAGCCGATACACGTTTTTATGTGGATTTTTTAATATCATTTTCTTAAATGTCTCCTGACTGGATAGTCCTGTCTCCGATGCCAGAATGACCCTGCTGGCCGCGCCCGGGTTGGCTCTCTCCTGTTCGAATGACAACTCCTCTCGATACTTGCCGCTGACCACCAGCAGGTCTTCTGTAAATGCAATTCTTTTCAAGCGCTCTGCGTTTACTACTTTGACGATATTGGAAAAATTCGCGCTGCAGTTAATAAAATTTTGGTATGAATTTATTTTTATAACATATTTATCTTCCTTTAGAAGTTTTTTAAGATCGGTTGAATGTATAAATTTGTCGATTTCTGATGAAAAATTTCCAAAATTTTCCTCTCCCACGAAATCTGATATACTCGAAATCGTGCCTTGAATGTCCAAAATTTTCATTTTGAATACTTTCTTTTTGGAGTCTTGCGTCAGTTGAGATGACTCGAAAGATCTCGGCCCCTGTACGATGCCTTTAATATTTAAATTAGGTTTTCGATCAGACACGAAAATAACTTTCTTGTTTGTGCCACGGAGAAATAGTTCCGATATGTTTTCATTTTGAACGATTTCGGATACATCTGTGGAGCCACAGTCAATCACCAATAAGTTAGCGAAATCCTTTGCTGTGAGGTTCTTCGTGAATGCTTTGGCAAGTAACTTTTTCAAATCTGTCCATCGGAGAAACGTTTGAGATTGTACGTAGGATTTCGACTCCGGCAGGTGACAGCCGATGCTCGACAACCGGAGCATTTCCAGATCGCACTCTTCGGTCTCAATTTGCAAGATTCGGTGCTCAGATTCTAAGAACAGCCCGAGCCTATTTTTGTCATCTGTAAAATCTACGTAACATTTTGACAGGGAGTTGAGGTAATTTTCGCTTGTCACGGAGAATATAATTATAGGTATTTGATTGCTGTGCTGATCCACCGCGGCCATCAGCTCTGCGCCGAACCAGCGCACCAACAGCTTAGCCCGCTTCACCACCTTATTCAAGTCCTCCTTGTGGTCACATTTTATTACACGATTATTCATATCAATATCAAATTTTACAAATAATTTATCCCACTCTCCCAATTTGTGGTCATCAAAAAATTTTTGTATATTATTGGTCTGTACTATTTCGTTTCTAAAGATTAACCAAAAATTAAGCAATGTGAACTCCTCTTCCGAGAACACCCCCAGACTAGCGAAGTTGTCTGATGTTGTTTTGTATCGGACACCATCAACATCCAAGTGATAGTCATTTGCGTGCTTCACTTTGTCGTGGAAACTTTTGTACTCTGTCTTCCCCCATAAATAAAACTTTTCCTTTATCATGCTCAAAGGCCAGTCCTCCATTTTGTAAATTTCTTTATTATCCTTCAATGCTTTCGATAAATTTAGTATACCGTGAGTTTTAATAGTATATTTTTCAGTTTTGCAATCGACATATTTAAAATCTGATACATCAATTACTACCCGGTATATGCTACCCACATGTAGACCGAAGCAATTGATAAGATTGGGCGAAGAAAGGTAATTGGATATATCCAACGCTTCTGTGGATACTGTTCTCCGGTACCTGACATCGTAAGCATCGATGATCTCCTCCAACATGTGCTTGCAGCCGGGACTCTCAAAGGCCACGATGTGTGCGTGGAGGCCGTTCTGCTGGTTGCAGTTCTTCGTGAACTTTCCGCCCTCCGCTTGCAGAAACTTTACACTGAAGCCGGTGACCTGGGCCAGCCAGCCGCCCAGGGAGTGCCCCGTGATGGACAGGTGAAAGCGTATGCCATCTTGTTTGTTAACTTCATCTATGGCGCGCTTCACCTTGTCAGCAAACGTCGCGGCGGAACTCATTTGAGGTGAATAATTTTTGAAAATTACTCCACTCAAATCAGTCCATATGGCTCCAAAACAACTTGTTCCCCTGTGGGCCAGGACCACCTGCTGCCGGGAGGGGCTGCAGAACGCGGCCCCGAAGTAGCCGTTGCTCCTAGCATCATTGCGAGCGGTGGTCAATAGCTTCCAATCACCAGATTGCTGTTCCTGAGGGAGTTCACCTGTCACCTCGCTGTACACGGCCGAAGCGAAGTGCGCCAGCTCGGCCGGACTGGGGTACGGGGCCGACATGACGTCATCATCCAGTATCCCGTTATTAGGATCGTAAGGTGGACAGCTTTCCAGTGTACTTAGAAGATCCTCGCAGCTGTACGTTATCTTGGAATCCACCTCCATGATGTGGGAGCACGGAAGGCGCGGTGTCAGCCGTATCGAGCTCTGCAACAAATATCGTTAGTTAGAGAAAGTATTCACCAAAGAATAAATTGAATTTTTATTTGGTTTATATAATCAAGAGACAAATACCTCTTCATATTATCTATTTTAGGGTGACTGATACGACCAATTGGCCGTTAAAGCCATTTCCCTAATTTAAATATATATATTTTCTTAATAATGATGATATGAAAATATACTTTCACTTGTTAGGATAGTGAAAATGTCTGAAATTATTTATATACAATGTAATTAAATCATTTTA
Source organism: Agrypnia vestita (assembly GCA_016648135.1). Lineage (NCBI taxonomy): Eukaryota > Metazoa > Arthropoda > Insecta > Trichoptera > Phryganeidae > Agrypnia > Agrypnia vestita. Next base: position 5,486 of record JADDOH010018015.1, read on the forward strand.
TGAATGAATAATAACCATTTTATTAGTGGTCTCAAATTTTTTAATACAATAATGAAAGTAAAACTCTTATTGTAGCAGCTATTTTCCGAATCTTTTTAAAATTTTGTCTCAATTGCAATTAACGTAATGGAAGCATCACAAAACTAACATAAATAACAAAATAATATATTAATTTATTGACGTTATCTTCTTTTGGCGCATTAAGGGTAATATTTTTATTGTAGCGGAAATGCGAGACCACAAAATGCACGCGCGTCCATTAAACTATCAAAAAATCATTCACTTGAAATTAGTATTCCAGTATATATTATAAATAAAGTATTATTGACCATCTTGAATCGAGTTCCAATCATAAAGATGCTCAATTCAAAAGCTGACGAATCATCGGTTATCAAATTGAAAGATAGAACTATTTATTGAAAGTGATATTCGAGAAATTATTTATAGCAAAAACCACGTGATTATGAGATATTTGCTTTCAAAATAAAAATCTAATTCATTCATTTGACATTCAAGGCGGCTGACGACGTTGTATAGATTCTGATCTTTTGAATACGGAACCGTTTTAGGCCGAAAATCGATATAACATGAAAGTGGGTTGGCTTAGTCGCATCATATGCCTGCCATGCTTTGGCGATAAATGTCTTCGAATCGTCGTGAGACCTCTATTCGAAGACATTTTCCTCTTATTTTAGCTATCACAAACCCTGAGAAAAAACCAACCCTGGGTCTAGAGAATAATATATAGATATCTTAATTAATAAAATCAAACCTAATAAAGTTCAGTCGATTTGTTCTAGAATAATCTAAGAAGCATCTATGTGAATTTACACACACGGAAATCCTACGTGAATGGTTGCATTAAGGTACAGATACACATGCTTATTACTGGCATGCTCATTAGCATGCTCAAAACTAGCATGCGCTAACAACTGTACAAACTTGCTCATTATTAGCATGCTTATTTTAAGTATGCTCAAAGCAAACAATCAAACACACATGCTTATTAGTGGCATGCTCTTATCATAGAATAGATAGGAACTCTTTTTCAAAATTGAAACTTTGCAAACTGAAATAGAAAATTCAAGTGAACCAACAAATCAAAATATTTTTGATTTAAGCTTCTACAATTTTTATTGTAAGATTTGAATCATTCATGTCTTTTAATAAAGTTTCATAAACATTATTTCTTGATTTATTATTTTTACATAGCGGTGGCCGAGTATTCCATAGACATTCGTGATTCCTATAATAAGTCACGAAAAGTAATGTTTTATCATTTCCCCAACGCGCCATATTTGTTTCATCTGTCGCGGACTGAGAAGATCGCATTGATAATCGATACTAGATGCGAATGACATAAGCATGCTCATAATAAGCAAGCCTGCTCACACATGCTCAAAAGATACCCCTTCTCATGGTGAATGACATTAGCATGCTCATAAATCAACCAAAGGTTGATTTTTGAGCATGCCACTTATGAGCATGCTCATTACTAGCAATGTGCGTAAACACATGCCACTAATAAGCAAGGGCTAAAAAAGGTCAATACTGCGCATGCTCATGTGCCACTAATAAGCATGTGTATCAGTACCTACCTTTACGAAATACGTCCCTGCATTGTAAAATCTAGTGCTAACATTTTTTTTTTTAAATAATTAATAATAAATCTATCTAATGCACTATGAATCTATAACAATATTTGTTATCGATCATACAAAAGTGACGTGTTATAAACTAAAATATATTTAACTTTGTATATTAAATCCTTTTTTACGTGACCCTTTGAAAATACATCGCGTACGACAAATATAAACGGAATCTAATTAAACTAATCTCTTTTCTTTGTATGTCGCCTATTTTACATACATTATATTAGATATTCATTATAATTTCATCTTAAATATTTAATGTAATTTTACAACTATTTCAAATCAAAAGAAATCCTAAATTCCTAACTAATCATTAGGACCCCCTGCTCCGATTCATGTTCAACTCCCGAAAACTGCCGAACTAATTTATAAAAGCGAATTTAAATCAACCAAAAATCAGAATATAAATAATGTCTAATAATTACGACATTTCAAGACTGATTTTAATTAGAAGAATCTATACGAAATCGGTCAATCTGACCCCCTGTTTCTGATTACGATGCACTGCCCAGAGAAATCGATGACGCCGTCCTACATAGTTTTTTCAACCTTCCAATTGTTCGAAGACCTTCCATAGTTTCCGGCCAATTCTTCTAGAAGCTTCTATGAAGCTATATCCTGTTACAGCTTTCAACTTTCAAACTCCGTAATAGGAAAATAGAGCACTTCCATTCGTCAATTTCCATTGATTTATTTCTCGATCGATTTCATTGGTCGATATAACGCTTTGTCATTCTCGCTAATGTCAAGATATCTAGACACCTAAAAAACCGGCTACGCCGTAAAATCCTTACTTATTCGCATCTAATATCGACTGGCAACAGTGTAAATAATCTTCGAAATGTTGTATTGCGGGCTGCGTTCATGACAATGCACGGAATACAATTTCTCGATATTTTTTTCAAGGTGTAAATAACAGAGTTCACATTTTGTGTCGAAAACCAACTATTCTTTATTTCATTTTTTCTTTGGACGTAAACCGCGATCATCGCAAATGGTTACATTTATACTACATACTTCAAAAACAATTATGGATAATTTAATTACATTAAAGTGTTAGCATTTTATTTGTCATCTCCCTACACATCGTTTTATTGAGATTATATACTTTTCAAAGCAATATTAATTATCACAATAACGCCAAAGAAGTTTAACTTCTATCGCAGGTACATAAGTACACGCTCCTCCAATGTTTAAAATATAACAGAATGGCTGGCTATTGTGGCCTATAGTGATGGGTCCGCTCTGTACTCACTACTACAATGTAGTACTACATTACATTGAAGTGCACACGTCGCACGATTTGAAGTGTAGTGCACACTACAAACACCAAAGTTATTGAAAGTATAAACTTCAAATAGTACACTTCATTTCAAAGCGAACACTACAAAATACACACACTTCAATGTTATCGAAAGTATGAGAAATATACTTTAAATAGTGCATTTTTTACGTGAAATTTTTGGGAAGTTGATGTAGCTAAATGAAGAAATCTCTGGAAACTGTAACAACCCCCCCCCCCCTCATGGTTTGAATTTTTTTTGGAATAGAATGAAGAAATCTGGCTGGCGACTTTTTTTTTTAGCTCGTCAAATTTTTATTTGGGAAAAAAATACTTCACTTCATTTAAAAATATACTTCACTAGTACTACAATTACTTCATTTCATTACTTCACTTCATTAATATTACAATTACTTCATTACTTCACTTCAATTACTTCACTTCATTTACTTCACTTCAATTACTTCACTTCATTTACTTCACTTCATTTACTTCACTTCATTTCGTAGTACTACAATTACTTCACTTCAAGTAATTTTTACTACAATTGTAGTGTACACTTTGTAGTCTTCAAACTGATGAACGTGTGTGTGTTGTAGTCTTCATTTAGAAATGTAGTTTTTCCCATCGCTAGTGGCCAATGTGCTGTGCGATGAGACAATTAGGTAATACTCTCACCTGTGTCATAACTCTTCACTAAAATATCAAATTCACTGTGGGACAGTGCCAAGACAAACGATGGAGCTGTTCGTGTCTACCTAACGCAGCTGAAGACAGCGAGCGAGGGCCGAGTACCCCCCCCGAGCCGGGGTTCCTGCTCGGCTCCTCCTCCCGCCCCACTAGTGGCCAGCTTCACCGCCATGCTCAGCCGGTTCAGTAAATGCTCGCTGATTAATTACACTCGCCAAAATAAAATAATTCAACAATTTCTATATAAGAATTAATCCATGAAAACATATTTTTCATTAATAATCCTTTATAGAATAAAGATTATTATTAAATTAATTATTTTCCACAATAACAACCTAAATTTGTTTTTTAGCAATTTTAAATAAAGAAATAAATTCTAAAAATTACTTGCGCGAACATCTGAGATAAGTTTGAATAATTGTGCGCGTGTCTGCATGTGTGACCCCAAATGCACGTAAGAATGTATCGTTATCGAGTCGATGTGCAAAATTTCAGCTCGATTGGATAACGGGAAGTCTGTTAATTTTCGCTTCCAAGATTTTTCCACAAAAAATGAAAAGGATTTAAAAATGGATAAGATTGCGTTTTAATTGATAAAATATTAAAATAAAAACATTTTAGAATCGTACGCAAAAAGTAATCATTTGAGACATAACTCTACTGATAACACTTACTGGCTGACAATATTATGTATCGGACCTGTTTCCAATAGAATTAGAAACCATTTCCATGCGTATATAAATTCCGCGATTGACAACATCGCAATAAATCTTAACTAAATAATCATCACGCCGTTTCCCCGCAGAGGTAGGCAGAGAGGATTGAACGCCACACTCCTCCTGGCACACCACTTTTGCTTCGGCCACATTCATACATCTTCTCATACAAGTTCTACCGTTGTTGCGGCTTTTAACAGGGCCATCTTACTTCCAAATCCAAATACTTGTAGTACCTGATCGTGCCAGGTCTTTCGCGGACGCCCTCTATTCCTGTTGCCTTCAACACTCGCCTCATATATTTTCTTAACCATCCTTTTCTCGTTCATACGCTCCACATGACCAAACCATCTCAGCACTCCTCTCTTTATTCGGTCTACCACACCACAGCCAGCATCGCATTCACTTCTGATTTGCTCATTCCTCACTCTACGACCCAAGATTTTCCACGCAAGCGTCTTAGTGACCGCATTTCCACCGCATTCAGTCTACATTCATTCTTTTAAACCCAAAAACTATAAATGAATAAAAAAATGGAATATTTGAAATAACTTTTGTAGATCGTGGCAGGAAATATATAATAACTTGACAAAAAATTAACAACTTTTAAGAATTCGCCAAGCATATCATAAACAGCAACTACTCTAGAGAAAGTCCCTACTCCACTGTGCGGCTCATAAAGGATTGCCAGAACAGTTGAGCAATGGTTGGAAGATTTGGCAACACGAGACGACCCGCACCGCTACCCGAATAGGTTAACAACATTCTGTATTCAGGTTATTTATTGCACCCGATGATGAGAGAAACTATACGAGTAACAGGATAGCTCAACGTGTGTGCATACAGAGTTTAGTTAGAATAATCATGCGGCAGCACAGAGCACCTGCCATCCCAGTTAACTGCCGTGCCAATGGGTTAAACTAGTAGAGATGAAACGGATAGTGATTTGGCCGGATACCGGATACCCGGCGAGCCCCTAAGCCGGATATCGGTCCAGTCACGGATATATCGCGATTTGTTAATGTTATAATTTTAACTTATAATATATATATTATAAGATAATCAAAAAAAATGTCAACAGTGCCGCGCGTGCAAACAGAGTGCAAATTTCTCGCGGTGGCGAAGGAAAAAAGCAGATTCGTCATCCATTATTCATACTTCCTGTTAGATATGAGGTGTATAGAAGCAAAGATAGCAATATCCAAAAGAAATGTTTTCAATGCAGACACCGAGGAGTGTGAAATGTACTGATTTCTAGATTTTATAAGAAATATAGATCTATCTCTTCAAATTCAAATTCAAATTCAAATTCAAATGTTTATTCAATGTTCAATGTTACAAATGTTTACAGTGTTTACAAAATTTAATGAAGCTTTTTTCATTGTTGTTGAGTGTCTTGGCAGCAAGTAAACACTAAATTGATTTGACGATTCTTCGACGCGATCTTCCAAAATGATATATCCAAATCACTATCAAAAGATATTGACATCAACTAATCAGCCCCCCACCTGACAAAATGGCCACTTTATACTTAAGTGAGATTTGTTGTCGTCTTTAGAATGAAATATGATAGGAGAGACAGCAATATCCAATTATATAATTCGCAAAAGCAGCAATGTCCACTATTTGGTAACAACACAGCAATACCCACATTTAAAATATTTTTTTATATATGAATATTAGAGGAAAATTGAGGAAGTAATTGTTTTAAATTTATTTATAATCAGATGCACGTTTCATAGATTTCTTGAGTAGTGACAGTTATTTTGTATTTATCTCAAAAAATGGGATATTATTGCCTGTGCTTTTATACCCTTCATATACGCTAGGCCCGTTTATCTTTTGTTTTGAATTGATTTAATTATTTGGTGAAAAAATATGACAAACTAGACTACCAGGTTAAGATGAAAATTTATACCTACCTACATATCGAGAGTATGTACCTACAGAAGGCATTAAGACTGGACATTCACTGCAAATGCATTTTCACCGTTTTTTCGCTAATGGGGGTTTTTATTATTCATTTATCTCAGAATGTATATGCTAGACTTAAATTTTTTAGGAATATATAGAATAAAGATAGAATTTAGGACGATATATGTAGTGTACTCCCACCAGGGAATGCAGAGGTTGATTCCAGGTAGAGTAAAACGCGGATGGGAGTTTTACTCTTAGTTTATTTCCAACAGAATTTGCCGACCGAGCGTAACTAGACCCTGACTAGAGTTTGCGGGAACCCGGGAAGTAAGAGGCCGTGCGCCCGCGCGTTCCCGTTTTTATGTGCTCGCATCCCCCGCACACGAGCGAGCACACAGAAAACACCACACTATACAAGGTAGATAGAACCTTTGTTCTTGTATAGAACTAATAAACTGAAGATAATTTACAATTATTAAGAAAATATAAGGAATATTCGACAGGCCGCAGCCGAAAAATTCATTTTTAGTATCTTAGAAATAATCAATTGTGTACGCAGAATATTTTTTTTACGAGTGGAAAACTAACATTACGATGACAAATCTGCACTAAAATAATTAAGAAATGTTATAAAAAAGTTATAAATTTTTCGTTTTCTTATTCTACGAGTACAATTTTAAGATAAGTTTTGTTCAACTGGATTAAAATTAGCCATTCTAATTAAAACTTAATACCTACTCAAAATAGCGATTTAAAGATCAATATTAAATTTTGTTGACTGCTTGATTTGAATTCGACGAATGACAGAAGTCGACAGAAAATCTTGTTGGGATTTATAAATATGCCTTGCGATGATTCTTCCAGCAGTGGAAGTATATCGCCGTCTCCTACGCCTGCTGAAAGAAACAAGGGACGAGACTGTTACTGATCAAATGATCAACTGTGACCCGTGAAGCTCGCGATACATTCCGGGGTTGTTTCGACGAAGTGGCAAATGAAAATAATAGTGTCGGGATCAAGAAAAGAACGCGATTGCAAGCGAGATTGACTATTATTTAAAGACAGTTCGAATCACACACGGATATAAACAAGACCGGCTCAAAATGCAAAGAAATTTTGAATACTAATCAATTTGTTGAGTAAATAAATAATAACAATTTTTCTATGACTGCTAGTAACTTCCTTTATCAATTTACTGGCGATAATTAACTAGGTTTTGAGAAAGGTAAAATTACTTAAGTCAGCTTTTAAAGATAGTTATGTTCTGTGGTGATGTGTGCCCAGCTGGTCCCCAGCTGAGGGATTATGAGCGGGGTGGGCAGCGCAGTGCTGGCAGCTGAGTGGAGCAGAAGACCGGGATTAGATAGACAGTTGGATTGTAGGCCGACGGAAGACATTGCGGGAATTTGAGATGTGATCGAAGTTATTGAGGTTGAAGATGAAACGGAGACGTGAGTTTAGAAGGCGTTTCAGTATTTTCACATTTTTTTTTATATAAAAAATATATTATTCTTGATAATTCCGTAATGATAATAATTTGGTGAACCTACAAATGTTCTCTAAAATAGCAACTTGATACTATTATATCGAGAATTCATTTTATTTCGATTGCGAGTTACGGCTGTGGAAACAGCGCCATCAGCGACAATGTCGGACGTTGTTGTATGGAGAATTATGTGTTTAAGGAATGATTTGTCATGAAAATTCTTTACATAAATGAATCGCTTATATTATGTCTCGGTAACGTTAGTCGCGGACATCTTTACACAGAGATGATGTATTTAAATATAATGTAATTATCAAGAAAATGTAATCTCGAGACACTTTTTCAGCTTTCTTGCAAATAACGTGTAGTTTCTTTAAATCCACTGAGTCACGTAATATATCGTATTTAGATCAAATATATTATCAATTTGATAGACGGACGTACATAATTAATCCATCAATTAAATACAAAAATAATTGTGATAGTGGGTGGCGGCGGCCTCCCTGGGCGGGAGTGTGGGGGGAGGTCGCCCTTGAAGTGTGATCAATATATTCAATAATTCACTATTTGACATTTTTGTTTCTAACATTTCTAAATTCGAACTTTAGGCCTTAATTATTTATAAGTAATATTTCAATACTTTTCTCTTTTAGAATGGCCTATCTCTAATTGATGGCTAAGTGGGCCTTTATCTGATGAGCTTATCAAGTACTTATCTGCATTATTATCGGTATATAACGCGGGTGTAATGTAATTTGGTAAATTTAGAATTATTGTGAGTTATTTATCTGCAAAATTCAATGCCACTGTTCAAAAGTATTATCTGTTCAAAGGTAATATAAATATTTATATTAACTCGTGTCGTCTGCTTGCTTGACGAAAAAACTTAAGATCGATTTTTAACCCTTTTCCCGTGATCCAATAGAGCTAAAACTTTGTAAGTAGACTCCTGGCGACGATCGAGTTTTTAATTAATGTATAATTTTGAATTTTTCAAATTTTGAATGGTTTTTTCATACAACTCAGTAAGTTGTATGGAGATTCCGACGCATCTGGTAGACACGTAACCTGATTATAGTATAATTTTGGATTTTTGGAATTTTTTTATACTCCCTTTCTTATCGTCGCCTGACCGAAGCTCAACGCGTAGATAAAGCGTCAAACCAGTTTCCACCAGTAAATAAGAAAGGGAGTATAATAAAAACTTGGTTTTTATGGGTTAGTTTTTTACTTATCGTTTTATATCTTTTCGTAATTGAGTAGCTTGTTGGTCTTTATCGGTTAGTTTTTTACTTATCGATTTATATCTTTTCGTAATTGAGTAGCTTGTTGGTCTTTATGGGTTAGTTTTTTACTTATCGATTTATATCTTTTCATAATTGAGTAGCTTGTTGGTCTTTATGGGTTAGTTTTTTACTTATCGATTTGTATCTTTTCGTAATTGAGTAGCTTGTTGGTCTTATGGTTAGGACTCTCGCCTCGTTATCCAAAGGTCGTGATTTCAGAACTCACTCCAGACCAGCAAGTAAGTCCTATTTTCATAGCGCAAGCATTTAGCTTAGTTTGAAAATAGTAAAAATATTGATGTGACACGTATTCCATGTTCGCATTTCTATTTAAAAAAAAATAAAAATTTCTCAATATGTATATTATTGCTTTTTACTACGTCCAACGGGAACACGCGACGCAGCGCAACCAGCCCCCAGCAGGCTCGGAGCGCGAAGACAGTTTGTTGCAATGTGAAGCATGTGCACCAGAATTACTTAGCGGGTCTTCATGCGATGAGCTTATTCAGAGCTGCCAGTCCGTACCCGGCGTTGCCTAGGTTACAGATTTGACAAAAAATGTCTGTCCAGATTGTAAACATTAATATATAACATTTGTGAACTCAACTGGCAAGGCAAATAAAGTGTTTAACTTAACTAAACATATGTTTCTATGTCGTACGAGACAAGAGTGGAGACCGTGACAGGACTCTGCAATATCTAGATAACAAATCAAACCAATTTGTGGATAAATAAGAAGTGGAAGCGCCTGTTCGGGTCAAGCCGCGCCGGTGAATACAAAACCCACCGCAGCCTTGCTGTCCAGATGAGAGCCTAGTCCTGTCTATAATCCACCATTATGTAATCCATTTTAAAATTCCAGCTATTCACTTTTGCCTATAATACGTGAAATCCAAAAAAAATAGTTTAAAAATAGATTAACCTACCCAACCGCGTGACATTTTGCGTATTTATATAGATAATCAAAAATTTTATTCATTACAAATCAACATTTCTGCATGTTTCTTTCTTCATTTCTCATAAAGATTCATGAGTATATAATTTGCTGTTGATATTTTTGGTTTTTGTTTTCAAAATTATCAGCATCTCATACATTTAATAGAATAAATTTCGTTCTTGTTTATTATTTTATTTTCGATACTACAACAATAATTAACAACTTTTGTAAGCAACTTGTAGAGACACTTAATTTGGTTTCAATAAAATTGTTATTAAAACGCGTGGCTCTATAAAGGCCCGCTTAACCAAGTTTAAAGTTAATTTAGATTTATTAAAGGACATACCCATTCTGAGTTAAATGAGTTAAATCAAAGGCTTACTAGAATTATTAACTTGGAAAAAGAGTTCATTGTGCTGCAGGAAGAGATTGAAGGAAATACCGAAGACGAAAATTTCTTCGCAGAAATAGAAGAGCGGGACTCAATTGGAAATAAATGTTGTCACTACACTGCGATTACGCACTGGCTCACGCAGGGGCGGACTGGCCATGTCGGCGATCGCCGAGGGCCCCAGCCCCATTTTAAGAAAAAACAAATAAATGCGTTCTTTACTTGTACTGTATTATAACATTTTCTACTTGTAAATAATAAGTCATAGTTTATTTATTTTCTTGTTGTAAAAGTGATGCTCAGAAACGAAAGAAAAAGAAGACGAATCCTATGTAAACATTAGTAATATATTCAAATCGTCTCTGTAGAGAAAAAAATATTACCATTCAATAAACGATATTACGACATACTACTTGAACTGATTTTACAAACTGTTAAATGCCTTTTATATTTAAAAAAAACACTTTTTTATATTTCACCAACGAACAGCCTTATATTGATGATATTAACCGCTGAGAGGTTTTTAATGATTCAATTTTTTTTTAAATGAATATACATTTCCCTCTCATTTTCTAAACCAGTGGTTCCATGTAAAAGAAGAATATAGTATAACAAATGATAAACTTTTGAATATTTTAGAGATGATCAAATCCTGATTATACTACAGTCTCATCATCCGTTATAGTTTCTGGCCAATGAAAAACAAATATTTCAAAGGGAAAAGGTTACTTGATCTTAATTCTTGCTTTGATTAGTTGCCTCTTTATGATACGACATCATAGGTCTGTAATATTATTTGACGATAAGCCAAGTAGGAACCCAAATTGAATATTACGATAAGATAGAACTGACATTTTTTGTAATTTTAGTATGAGAAGATAAGGTTAATTACGCCATCACGATAAATCAATAATGACGATTTTAACCTTACGACAAGATAAAACTGGGATGACGAATTCCTTATATTTCTTACTGTTTTAAATACATATAAGTTATATCCACACAAATACTGCTTCTGAAAGTTATGAGAAATACAAGTTAATGTCAACTAATGCTCATTTTATAAGCTCTTCGAAAACGGAATCGGTAACGACCTAGGTTAAAGTTCTCCGATTCCGATACCCAAAAAAAGTTTTGATATTTCAGATTCCCGATTATACAAGACACTTTAAGATGGAGCAGGCAGAGAAGGCGTTTCTGGAGGAACCATGTCGAGAGAATGGAGCAGACGAGACTTTCCAGAGCCGTTATGCGTGGGATTCCAGAAGGGCGCCGACCACCAGGGAGACCACCAAAGAGATGGAGAGAAAGCTGGACGTCCTCATCCGTCGCAAGACCATGACTGATCTGTCATCACAGATCAAGGATGTAAAAAGAAAAAGAAGAAGATTCCCGATTCCGATAGATCCCGAAACCTAAAATAACCTGAAAACCTGAAGTGGTGGAGTAAACACAAGGCTGTTTCATCGATTGAAGATAAAGGGATAAGAAGTGATGATCAATCTCATGCAGGAAAGTTCATCCATTTTCTAAATGTTTTGTGGGAAATATCCAGTGTAAGTTTTGATTGTTAATTTAAATTCATGTCGAGGAACTTGATTAGTCAGTGGACTTAATTTGAAAACATGTTTGTTTTGCTGGATATTTAACTTGATACATTTCCTGTTTCTATATATTCACAAAGTATGAACATAGACTACAGTACAGCATGGAATTTGGTTCAGGGATAGTAACGACAAATATGTGGTAAAAGATGTGATAGACAATTCGACGTTCTGTATGAATGACCTGAAAATATGCAAGTAAAGTCAATAGTGACTTTGACGATGTTGCCGATATAGAAGTAGAACTGTATTTTAAAGAAAAAAGATCCTCAAAGAAAAAAGTAATGAATTAATTTTTCAAAGTAAGAAAACACTTTGTGGCTTGACATTATAAGACATTTAAGAATAAATAAAATACTATGTTTTATTTATATTTAATTTATATTTATATTTAATTGTCCTGAAGAAGGTTGAGTCCAACCGAAACTAGTTGACAAATGTATAGTGATAAAGTGGTTTAAAACATAGTATTTAAAAAAGTAATGCCTGGGTAAAAGTCTAAGGACAAAGTCGCTGAAATACTACCTGGTCAAAAATTAAAATCATTTACTTTCACAATTTAGATGCCAGAAAAGAAGGAGATGAAATTTTAAAAGACTGATTCTGGCTGGACCCCATAAAATTCCAAGAAATCACAAAAGTTGATAGTCTGCCGTGCGAAGTTCTATGTTGTATTGCTATACTGTGTAAAGTTGACAGAAGTATTTTGTGAGTGATTGATCAGCCCGAATGGTAGACCCTGATCCAAAATGTCGGCCAGAGAGGTCACATAAACACGGCAAAAAATCCCGGAAAACTATACGCAGAAAAAGTGAAGAACTTAAGAAAAAATTTATGGTTTAGTTTAGGTACTAAAGGATAAATATTTTAAAGATCAAAAATTAAAGAGAATGATAATCCTTGAATAAATAGCGTGATTATTTCCAGTATACATAGTATTTGTTAATTACATATTTAAATTATACCTTTGACATAAATATAAAATAGGCCTACTTGCAGCTACGGCTTTGAAGTCACTTATATGAAATTGCTTGCATATAGCTCCTAGACCCAAGTTAATAATTGAGATGCAACCTTGCCGTAAAATTGCTCTGTAGTTTGGCAAATGCTAAATCAATGTATGTGAAAATTAAAAAAAATTATTTATAATAAAGGGAAAAATGCAGGGGCCCCTTCAATGGTTCTAGCCAGGAGCCCCCAAGGATGCCAGTCCGCCCCTGGTCTCACGGGTAGCTCTACGGCGCCTGCTAATTCATCTTAGTCACTATAATCAGTCCCAAGGTATAAAACTGCCAGAAATACAGATTGCGAAATACGACCACCATCTCTCGAGCGTAACGCCTACTGACTCTTCTCATAAATATTCTAATAATTGTGCCAAATCATTTTCATGCTCTACCCAAGATAATATTTATAATAGTGAATTTCATTTTAGTTGTGTCTTTTGCAAAGAAGACCATAACATTTGCAAGTGTCCGAATTTCTTAGATAAATCCTCTGAGCTAACAGAAAATTCCAAGTACTCAATCAATCACGAACATTTCGAGCTTCCACCGAATATCACAGAAGCTGATCAAAAATGTAATAAATCTTCTCCTTTTGATTTGTTCATAGGCGCTGACATCTTTAGGCAGACCACGGACAAAGAACAAAAGTCACTCGGCGTAGACAAACCACTTCTACGAAGTTATCAGTTTGACTGGATTATATCCGGTCCTATTGTTTAAAAAATGTTTCGCCGAATATCAAGCCAGCTGATCATAATTTCAATGACTCCTCTCCTATTGATTTGCACATAGGCAAAGAGCAGAGGTCACTGGGCGCAAACAAATAATTTCTACAAAGTTCTCAGTTTGGCTGGATTATATCTAGTGCTATTGTTTTAAACTGTGAACCTAAACAGATTCAATACAATTTTTCTACAAATGGATTCTCTAAACAAGACAATATTGATCAACACATCTCTTCATTCTTAAAGCTGGAGGAACTTCCAAAAAGGTCACTTCTAAACACAATTTCTTCAATCATATTATCAGAATGTTTCCATTTGCGAAAATTCAGATGTAATTTACCTACAGTATTCGAATCTTGCAATGTCAATGTGCAAGAAAAACTAAGCCAGAGCGATTCTTCCAGTACTTTAGGTATAGGTTAAAACCCTAAATCGGACATACTTTATTTTTCGATCGAAGTACGAGTAATAACGTCGATATAACTAAAAGGAATATCTTGTCCACTTCTTTCACGATTTTTGATCCTTTGGGGCTGTTGTCTCCATGCGCAGTACAACCCAAAATGCTTATGCAACAGTTGTGGATCCGAAAACAAGATTGGAATGAATCCATACATAAAATATAATGTGTAAGAATGCATTACATTTTTTCGTCACTTTCTTCTATACAACTACCGCATTATGCGTCACTCCTACATCCTACATAACTACACAAAAATGCAAAAAAGTTGCAATTGAAGTATACTTTTGGCTGGTTCTAGAGGGCCAAATATTCTGAAAATGTTGGTTTTTAGTAATTTTTCAGAGGTAATAAAGGTGCTGTTTTCTTCTACATAATTTTTATCAGATTACTTAATTTCGTTAATATATATATAAAATACTAAAACAAAAATTTACTGCAAATTTTAAGCTGAATTATTTTTTTTTTAAATTATAAAACATACAAAATTTTCCAAAAAGAGTATTTTTTAAGACAGCAAAAGTTATTTTTTAGAATTAAACATTAGCATAATTTTCCTGGAATTCTGCTTGGCTGCAATAAAACCTTCGCTAACTGTTTATCCTATGACAGAACCTGCAGCTACAGTCGTCAATTTAAGGAATCCACACAATTCCCTGCCACACACAGTCAGTAGATTTCTTTCTACTGACTGTGTGTGGCAGGGACTTGAGAAAATCAAATATTTGGACTTTTCGTTCGACGAAAACTGTCCTCAGCTCTTCACTTTATAAGTATATAGCTCAAAAGCCGTAGTTCAGTCAGTATAAGTTTCTCATCCTGCCAGGAAATCATGTCGTAATAATGAACGCTCTCAAAATTGATTTATGGTATCACAAAAGATCTCGATAATGATTTTTGCGAGGCACGAGCTTTCAAAACTCTCGTATACCCTATTCTATTACAATTTTGTTGTCATTTGTCAACATTTGATGCCTCCCTGATATCATTCAGTGTAGCCGAAGCAATAGCAGCGCCTGCAGCAGCATAACGATCACATACTTCAGCCAACTTTTCGAATTTTTTTGTACTTTCTCAATTTTCTCTTCCTTTTATTATGTTTCCAATGCCTATGCATCTGAAGGTTCTTTGGTCTTCAAGAAATGGGTGGTCTTTAATCGGAACAGTTTTATTTTTTCCACATTTACAAGAATAATAATTTTTGCATTTGCACGCTGCAATGTCAAAAAGAATTGTTGATTTAGTTATAAAGTTTTCTATTTTATCTAAATACGATTGACTTTTTGGTTCTTTGTTGAATTTTTTCGATAGTAGCCTATACTGTTTGCAATATGATAATAGAAGCTGGCTCACAATGCTTGCATTTTTCCATACTTCAAGAACGATTCGAGCCACTTGAGAAGTGATGACTTTTGCTTGTGGTTCTAAACTACTTGACTGTTTAATTTCATGACGCGCCCACTCATTATGTCGTTAAACATATCCATAAGTTTGTAACATAGCACTTTTGAATTTTTCGGGATATTTCTAAAAAATACGTAATTTCGTACGACCTCTGGTTTCTTTTGAACTTGACGGATTCGATGCCATTGTGATTCGTTTCACGAATGAATTAAACACTTAAATTTATTACGTATAATATGTAGAAACTTTACGACGGTTCAAAACAAGTAAGCTGCCAAATACAACCGTTCGGTATGGAGTCTGACCTAATGAGGCACGCATAACGGGAGCGCGACCCGAAACAATCCGAAATTGCCCGAACGGGGGTAGGTATTTAAGCTAACAGATTATCAAAATGAACTTAAATATGGCGTTTTCCTTATGCTGGCTATATTATTATTAGAAAAAATCATTTAATTACTAAGACAATTGGTAAATACAAAAAATATATCGTTCTGATTGGAACGTTATTTTGCAACTTTTTCTATATTTTAAGGCCTTTTAGCTAGCCAAAAGTACCAGTATTAAGGAAAACTGTAAATACATCATTTAAAAACATATAAAAATGCAACTTTTGAGAACTATTAAACTTGAAAAATCGAAAGTAAAAAAAAGTGACACACCGTAATGCCTACGGCGCATGCGTCTATCTGAGATCTACACCCACAAGGTGATATTGTAGTCAAGCTTCTCTGTGTGAAATCTAAAGTGGCTCCTGTCAAACTTACTACTATCCACGGCTAGAGCCATGCGGAGCTCTATTAGCAGCCCGCCTATGTAAAGTGGTCGTAGAATCTCTACGATGTTCTATACTTGTTTGTTCACTGGTGCGATTCGAGTGTCGTCATTGGATGGCTAAACACTAGTCCTAACAAACTCATGATTTTGGTAGCAAATAGGGTAGTTAAGATTTTCGAAAACACCAAAATACGGTCATTATGGCGCCACGTGCCTACTGATTCTAACCTGGCTGACTATATTTCCAGAGATGTCAATGCTAGCCAGTTGCAAGGTCTGGAGAACTGGTGGCCGGGTCCACAGTTTTTATCCAAAATCTAGTCAGAATGGCCTATTTTGAAATCTCAGCCTAATGATAAGATAAAATCTCATACAACAGTAATCCAGAAACCTATAATTGAATTCGAAAACTTTTCTAAATTTTCAAAATTAAAGCGTACATCTGCTTATGTTTTACGATTTCTACTTAACAAAATAACTAACTCTGATTCAAAATTGAGCGGTCATTTATCAGTTGAAGAGCTAAATAATTCGTTGCACATTTGGTTAGGTTTGCTCAAAATCAATCGTTTTCAAAAGAACTTGACGGTCTTACTAAAAACTGGACACACTTGGAAACTAGCTTCATACCTGTACACATTGTAAACAGCAATATATACCCTTTTTGAATTCAAATTACAAGGCAAAAAAAGTGTTTCACTAAACTAAATATATTTTCTTATGTGGTACGAGACATTATTTTTGTTTTTAAAAATGTTCCATTTTAATTAGGGCAGGAGGTGGCTGAATTGCTAGAGAAAGCGATATGTAGAGACAATATATTCTCCAGTGTTTTAAAATGCAACTAAGAAAATTTTGGTTCAGATCTGTACAATTTTTAATAATCACGGCTGTACTTAATTTGTAGAACACAACAAAATAATAATAATCTGCAGGACCGGATAACATTCCACCGATATATGTAAAACAATGTGCCCCTGTGCTTGCTCGACCCCTTGCTCAATTTTTCAACTACCTGCTTTCTTCTGGACAGTTTTCTCTACGTTGGAAAACAAGTTTTATCACTCCTATCTTCAAGAAGGGAAGCGAATCTGATGTCAAAAACTATCGCCCAATTTCTATACAATCAGTACTCCCTAAAATCTTCGAATCCTTGGTACTGGACCAAATATATCCAGAACTTCTCAAAGTGATAGACAAAAGGCAACATGGTTTCGTTAAAGGTAGAACAACTTCCACAAACTTACTTATCTATCAGGAGTACATATTTGAAAGTTTCACAAACAAACGTCAAGTTGACAGCATTTACACGGATTTTTCAAAAGCTTTTGACAAGGTTTCTCATACAATCCTTCTTAAGAAACTTCACTCCTTAGGCGTAACTGACCCACTACATAAATGGTTTGCAAGCTATTTGACTAACAGGAAACTACACGTAAAAATAAAATCCTGTACATCCCGAGCTATCCTAGCCACTAGTGGTTTACCACAAGGTAGCCATCTTGGACCCGCATTATTTCTTGTATTTATCAACGATATTGTCGAATGTTTCGATAATGTTGAAATTTTACTTTTTGCGGATGATATTAAAATTTTCAAGGAAATATCAGATGTGAGTGACTGCCTTACACTCCAATATAACCTATACAAATTAAACGATTGGTGCATCTCTAACAACCTATTTTTAAATGTTGATAAGTGTAAATCACTATCCTTCTGTAGAAATAAATCTCCCTTTTCCTTTTCGTATTCAATAAATAATACAAACCTAGAAAAAATAACAGAAATCCGTGATCTTGGTGTCATTTTTGATCATAAACTAGAATTCAAAAGTCACATCAACATTATTACGAAAAAAAGTATGAAAAGGTATTAGGTTTCATACTTAGATCAATACAGGACTTTGAATCAATTAATGTAATAAATCTCTTATATGTATCCTTGGTCCGTAGTCAGTTGGAATACAATTCCATCATTTGGTCTCTCCTGGTCATCTCCTTTTTACAGGGTTCATATAAAAAATATAGAAAGGGTACAACGTAAATTTCTAAAATTTATAAATTTTAAGCTTCATATTCCGATCGACCAAATAAACTACAAATATTTGTAAACTAATCTTAATCTCCTAACCTTGGAAGATCGAAGAAAATTAACAAAAATTAACCTTTTTAAAATATTACACTCAAATTTCGACTGTTGCGAACTCCTGAATAGTATTAATTTTAAAGTACCTAACCGTAGGACCCGCCAAAACATGCTGTTTTATTGTGACAATTTGGACACAAACTATCGTTCAAATTCTAGCATACCTCGGATGCACAAACTTGGCGATGAACTACCTACATATGTCGACATTTTAAATCTTAAAATATTAAATCTTAAAATATTTAATATTTCAAAATATTAAATTTTTAT
The DNA here is from genome assembly GCA_016648135.1 of Agrypnia vestita. Classification (NCBI taxonomy): domain Eukaryota; kingdom Metazoa; phylum Arthropoda; class Insecta; order Trichoptera; family Phryganeidae; genus Agrypnia; species Agrypnia vestita. Next base: position 24,235 of record JADDOH010018015.1, read on the forward strand.
ATAATGTCTTAAATTTTTTATATTTACCTGGCTATTCAGATTTAATATTGCTATATTATCGGTGAGTAAAAATTTCTAAGTTCACTACTTTACACTTTTTTGCATATATACTTTTTTTAACATATATGTCTAACCTCATTATGTTTAAACTATGTATATATACTTTTTTACATTTATACCCTTTATTTTTCTTTTACATTTAATCGTTTGTTGTATTTTAATTATGTATAAACCTGTTGTAAAAGGCTATTAAGCCGTGTAATTAATAAAATAAATAAAAAAAAAAAAAATAAAATAAAAAATGATAAACAACGTGTTAATAGAAGGGTGATGGCACCTACGTTTTTTGCAGAGTCTTTAATAATAAGTGTGCTAAATTTGGGTCAGATCTATCAAACGGTGTCGATTTGCAAAGAGAACAAACAGACAGCAGACAGAGAGACTAATACTGAGATTTCTAACATTATTTCCTCAGTAACTACTAAAGCTAATGACTCATATGGCCTTAAAATTGATATGACCCGACTGCTTCTTCCATTGATTTTACCAATCATCACTCACATTATCAGCCACTTTTTAAAGGAAGGTCACTTTCACTCATCGTGGAAAACTCCACACGTCATACTTTACCAACAATTTTACTACCAACCCGTCTCATTTCTACCGATTCTTTCTAAAAGTACTGAACATGCAGTATAAAACCTACTCACTACCTGGCTCTATAACAATCCCCGCCTTCATCCTTTTCAGTTAGATTTCAAAACTGGACATGGTACTTGTACAGTTTTAGTCAAAGTCAAAAAGAGTAGCATACGTCTTGCTATAAATAATAAAAACTCACATTGTTTCACTTCTAGCTGCTCGTTTACCTCTGTTGACTTGTTTGCGCTTACTTTTTATATCTTGATGGCCAAACTCTTTTCACTCAATTTAAAGTATTCAACAGTGTAAATATTGATTAATGTTTATTTAAACAGGGCATCAAAATAGCTGGAATCAATTCGGATATCTTCTGAAATCTGGCGTACCACAAGGAGGCGTGTTAAATCCTCTCTTATTAACTATTTTTATTTATTGATAACAAGCAATCTAAAATGTCATTACCACCTCTTAGCAGGTGACCTTCAGCCTCATGTTCACTTCATATTAAAAGTCAGCGCTGTTAAACCAACGATCGATGATCTCAGTTTGTATCACAATGCGGCCCACGGAACATAGTCTCCTTGTAAAACCGTTTCAGGCAATTATTGCGAATCCTATCTACAATGCATTAATAAATTCAACGCTCACATCACTTTACATCAACAGTCAATGTGTACCCAATGCTAAAGTTGTAAAAAACCTAGCTTTCTAGATCGATGAAGACCTTTTATGGCGTGAATATATTTCACATGCCAGCGAATATTTTACAATATTCAATCCCTAAGCTGATTTAAGAATTTTCTCCCAATTTGCTGTAAAATAACAATAACATAATTCCTACTTCTCTTCTGCTTGATTATGCTGATGTGTGTTATCTAAATGTCAGTCTACAGCATCTCAACAAATTGGAACGCTTTCAAAACTTATCTATCGATTTTATCTTCAAACTCAATCAATTCCATCACATCTCATCTTTCCGCAATCTTCTCCATTCGCCACCATTCTTATTTTATCCCTCTTTTTTAAATAGAGATGCGGACACTGAATACGTGTCACATCTATATCTTAACTATTTTCACGCTAAACGCCGCTTGTGCTTACAAATTTGCTAGTGACCTTTTTGGAGCTCGAACCAGCGAAAACTATGCCTTTTATGCCGAATATTTTACAATATTCAATCCCTAAGCTGATTTAAGAATTTTCTCCCAATTTGCTGTAAAATAACAATTACGTAATTCCTACTTCTCTTCTGCTTGATTATGCCGATGTGTGTTATGTAGATCTCAGTCTCCAGCATCTCAACAAACTGGAAAGTTTTCAAATCTTATCTATCCATTTCATCTTCAAACTCAATCAATTCTATCTAAGCGAGAGTCATAACCACTATACCAACAAGCTACTCAAATAATTTATCATGTATTTTCAATCTCTCCAGTACCGGAAATCTTAATTCAACTTTCTATATAATCA
>JADDOH010018016.1:0-15547 GCA_016648135.1 Agrypnia vestita
AAATCTTTGAAGGCGGTTTGACTGCCCCATCGGAGTTGAATTTTTTCCTTTGCAAGAAGTTATCCAAATTTCGAAAAAAATTGTAATCTATTGGGGCAAGGTCCGGAGAGTACGGTGGATGTCTTAGACATTCCAATTGAAGCTCCTCTAATTTGGTAGCCGTCTGTTGTGCAGTGTGTGGTCTAGCGTTATCATGAAGCAGCAGTGGCCTAGAGCGATTACCCAGCCTCGATTGTTTAGCAGCTAGCTTTTCCATCATGGTTTGCAGTTGCTGACAATAGACATCTGCCGTAATCGTCTGGCCAGATTTAAGAAAGCTGTAGTGAACGACACCAGCACTAGTCCACCAAACGCTCACAAGTAACTTTTTTGGAGTCAATTTTCGCTTGGGGCATGGTTTGGCTGGTTCGGCAGGGTTCAGCCATTGCGATGAGCGCTTCCGATTATCGTACAGGATCCACTTTTCATCACAGGTAATGATTCGATTTAAAATCCCTTCATTATTGTGCCGGTTGAGTAATGCAACGCAGCAGTCAACGCGCGTTTGTTGATTTGCTTCACTCAATTCGTGAGGTACCCACCTTTCAAGCTTTTTCACCTTACCAATTTGCTTCAAGTGGATTAAAACAGTTTTATCACTAACACCGCAGCCTGCAGCTAACTCGGATGTGGTTTGCGATGGATCCGCTTCCACAATAGCCTTCAATTCTTCATTATCAACTTTGGTCTCCGGCCGTCCACGGGGCTTGTTCTGCAGGTCGAAATTTCCAGAACGAAAACGTTGGAACCAAAAACGCACTGTGTTTTCTTTTGCGGCACCGTCGCCATACACATCATTAATCCTTCGAGCCGTTTCTGCAGCCTGGTGCCACGGTGGAACTCGTACTCGTAAATAACGCGATATTTCAAGTTTTTCATTTTGTAAACTGAGTGACGCAAAGAAAAAAACAATTGAGGAAAAAACAAATGAATTATAATTTTCAAAACACAAATACATGAGTAAATAGCTGTATAAATTTGAATTTGGAATTCCTAACCAAAGAGAAGATATTTGAGATCAAATTTGCCAGTACGGCAAAACGTGAATTTCATATGTAAGGACCTAATATATCAAAGAATATAAAAGTACTTAATTTTAACACTTTTTATTTAAAAATAATACTTTTTTTAACAGATAAATAACACAATTAATGCGCGGTTCGAAGACAACTTTGGAATGATTTTTTGTCCGGTATGCGCGGCAAATGAGGTTACTTGACAAATAGAACTCGTTCATTCATTAAAAAACTTAAGATAATAATATAACCAATGATAAATACTAATAACTCATAAACGCAGGTAAAATAAGCCGAATTCGCATACGTGTCTGGGAGCGCAGATCTGCGCTCCGGCAGCCACCGGTTAAATGAATTGAGCGATCATGTCGATGTATTTAATGATGGTATTGAAAGCATCAAGCAGAAGACCACCACCAAATAGGTACTCACTTCACTTGCGTAGTAAATGAAGCAGTTTGTTATGCAATTATATAAAAAAAACTTATATGGAGAGCACGTATCCTTCTGGTACGTCATGAGATCTCAGTGCCGTCCATATCTGGCTTCGGAATGCCCTGTCAAATGCTTAGTGTAACTGTCAAAATATAATAATTTTACTGTCTGTCTCTAATGTCTGTAACTTGGCGGAATTACGCCGGAATTACAAATTTAGATAATTAGAGTGCGACACGCAATCAGCGCGCAAAATGCAACAGCTCAGGCAACATGCAAGAGTCGCCCACAAAATTACACGATCTTGATATTTTTATTTTATTATATTTAATTTTAGGTTTAAACGAATAAAGTCAATTTTTAAAAAACAAATGGTTTTCTATTCAAGAATTTTCAGTTTCAAAATTCTGCAATGATTTTTCACGGGTGTACGGCTAGTTTATAATATTCTTTATCATTTGCACATTTTAACCGAATCTTTATTGTACCGTATAAATCGAATATTAATATTAATATTTCATTTAATTTAAAAAAAAATACCTATGTTGAATTTTGTAAGAAGGCAGTAGTACCTAATTAATAAATAGTCTAAGATATTTGTACTGTTCTAAATCAACATTGCCTGATAATGTTGGCAGGGTTTTCTTGGGTCCTCGCATGTAATTGATTTCCTCGTTCTTTATTTGAGTATTGCTTTCTTAACTTTCCCAGTAGGCATCAAAGCCTTATTATAGGATACGTGTTTTGCTTCTCCCGCCTTCGTGGATTTTTTTAAATTGTCTTTAATTGACCTCGTGTATGAATATTTTTTTTGATCTAGACAAATTCAATGTTCTAGACAAAATTCTATAAAGTGGTATGACATTTATGTGTGTAACGCGTTTTTTTTTTAAATTAAAAATTTTAACGCACCATTAACTATATATATCATAAAAAATAGAACTTACTTGGTAGCTTCTCGGAACTTGGATATCTTAGCTAGACCAAACAAATGCTTAGAATATTTTGAGTATGTTAAAAAATTTCATGAACAAAATACTGGATTTTACCCCCAGAGGAACATCGAAGTAAAAAAGTTGTTAAGTCTGTAAAAAAGGTTGAAAAAAAACAAAGAAAATTTTTTTTACAAAGTATTTTTTATAACATATATTGTAAAGAAATAAACTGACAGAATTTGCAATAATTTAAATATATATTTAAGATAATCGTAAGTAGTAATTAAGATAATCGTTTACTTTGTAATATTATTGAAAAAAAAAATAGAATTTGACGAGTCCATACAGTCACATAAGATCCACTAAGTAGAGCAATTTTCTCAATTTTAATAACGTCGCAGGTTTGGTAATTTGTTAATTTATTAAATAATTTGTGTCATTTTAAGAAGGTATTCGATCTTAAAATATGTGGAACAAGATGAATATATTTTAATATGATTTCTTTCCATACAAAAATCTAATACAAAACGCAAGAGAAGATATGAGAAAAGATTGTGAATTTGGCTCACTTTGCCAGACGATCGCCTTAAACATTTATACAACTTCCAAAAATTTGATAGATGTGGTAGTCCATCATGAATGGAATTGGTGAACGTTACATTGTGTAAAGTGATCTATTAAGCCGGCCGTATGATTGTTCGTTAGCCCTATGAATACCCCAAAAGACTTCCATACCGACTTTCTATTAATACGAGACATCTATAATATATATCTTGATTTATAAATTTTTGACTTAGTGTTACTCTGCTGCGTATTTCCAAACTAATTTTTAAAATGGAGATTGTGTTGGGTTTGAAATGTCAGTTTTAAGGTTTAATATATGAGAAAATAAACTCGTGAAAAAGAGAGAATTTATCAAAAAATATTCGTTTAATAGTTTTTTGCTCCCACCATGTACCATGACTGTGCCCTTTTCCAAGTATAGAAAATGTCCTAGTATTATAATGGTTGTAATAACTAATTTATATGGTAATGAAGAAAAATCGATAGTCATTATACAGAGTACCTAGGTACATTGTTAATATGACATGACTCGTTCGGATAGTAAGTAACCTTGTTTCTATGCGTTATATTGTACATGCATCTGTATTTGTAGAGCGAGTGTAGTTGTTACGATATTACTCAAGAATTTTATATAAGACAGTTACGGAGTAATTTATATTGCAGGCATCCTTTAATAAGGTCAAGAATACGAAGTTCACTTGCAGAAATTTTAGTCTCTCCGTACATGAGTTGCGACAATTTAATGGCCGCGTAGTCGCGTGCATCGCTCGTGATGTAATTGTATTGGAAACATGTCTTTGAACTAATACGTGCGTAAATTACAAGCTGATAAAGTTAGTTATTAATTAGTTATTGGGTCAGCATTGAGATATGGCACGATCTAAATATTGTAATAAAAGAATCATTAATTTTTCATTATGTACGATTTAGTTCCCGTAATGGCCGCACAGTTGCCCGTGTCCCCCGTAAAGTAATTGTATCGAAAATACGGTGAACTAATTATTCTTCTTCTTTCTGTGTCTTGTCAGGTCCCTCGACGTTAGCAAATCACTTGTGAGAAAATCTCTCTGTCCTGAAAAATCCTCCACATGTCGCGGTCAACTCCCCGATGTTGCAGAGCCAGGACATTTGCCTTCTACCAACTCCTTCTATCTTACCCTCAAAAATACCTAATAATAATGAACTACTACGTACCTAAATTTTAATCTGATGGAGCTATGAAGTGGTTGCAAGAAAAGGCTGTTGAAATTTAAAGCAATGACAGTGCTCACTGCGAGAGACTTTCGGGCCAAAAAAATCGATTATCCAAAAAGATCATCCTGTCTACGCTTCTGACTCCAGGTAATGTGTGCCTCTTTCCAAAATTAAATGTAGCGTTTCGTAAAACTATTACCCACGACCACCAAAAAAAAAGCTTTTACCCACCGAAATAAAAATTGTAACCGAAGTAAACAAGTCAACTAAAAACAAAATAAAAAAATAGATAATGAAACACAAGAACATCTGATATCCTTATAAATGTATATTGTAATCGTCATACAACTATCATTCTAGTCACTATTTTGAAAGCTAGGTATTAATATTAGTCACTAGTTACTAATTTATATAGTCGTGTGTAAATCATTACACATGTTCATTTTCTCATCTCCCGAACCTATGTACAGGTATATGTATGTACCTTTATAGGATTTAGTATACTCAAAATGTATGTAATATATATTATTTTGTATATTTTCTTTTGGGATTTAAAAAATAAAAAAATAAAAAATAAAGATTTTCTAATATATGCAGGGTGTAACAGAGCAAGTCCACAATACTTTACAGATGGATTCCTGCCTTGATTATGAGTCGAAAATGTTCAAGCAGCCATGACATGATCAATAATTATGGAATTACGCAATATCATAGTTTGCATTTTTTCTTCAATATTTCTGACTTATTTTTTGCAAAAAGTTGAACTGAAATGAACTATCATCATCGAATATCCAAAGAGATCATCGATTTCGAAAAATTCATTTGTTTCAATAAACGTTAAATAAAATAATAAAAACCTTGAAAAATTTATTTTATTTGACTTGCATTAAAGAAAATGAATTTTTCATATTAGATATCATAGTCCTAGATTTGCAAAAAATAAGTTAGAAATGTTGAAAAAAATGCCGACTTTAATGTCGTATATCTCTTTAACTATTGATATGGTCATGGTTGCCGGAAAATTTTCGACTCATAAATCAAGGCAGGAATCCACCTGTAAAGTATTGTGGACTAGCTCTGTTACACCCTGTTTATGGCTGATATCCAACAGAAGGTGAGATAGGTACTCAACAGTAATCTGAAAAATGGGTTCCGTGTCAACATACTCGTACTTCCAGAAATGGGAACACCCTTTAAGGGCCGGTCTTATAAACGAAAGACCAAATTTCCGTTAGTCAATCGACAATTTACTAACGGATGGCCGTTCGTTTATAAATGTTACCGACGCTCGTCTTATAAAACTTTTTTTACCGTCCGTAAGTATCGCAATATCGCACTGCTCTTGTCTATGATTTTAGAGCTGTCAAAGTCGAATTATATCTCTTTTCTATCTAAAATTACTCGCTCGCATCAGATTTTTGGGATACTTCCCACAACACTACATTGGTAATAGCCTTTAAATCCCCAACCAAGTCTGAGCAGCTAAGGGCCGGTCTTATAAACGAAAGACCAAATTTCCGTTAGTAAATTGACAATATACTAACGGATGGCCGTTCGTTTATAAATGTTACCGACGCTCGTCTTATAAAACTTTTTTTACCGTCCGTAAGTATCGCAATATCGTACTGCTCTTGTCTATGATTTTAGAGCTGTCAGAGGCGAATTATATCTCTTTCCTATGGAAACGAAACATAACTTCTATAAATATAGCCTAAAATTTCTCATTCGCACCGGATTTTTGGGATACTTCCCACAACACTACACACACTGGCAGTCCTTTGAAACCCCAACAAAGTCTGCATCAACTAATAATATTGATCCAAGAGCATAGAATCTCAAGGCAACATGCAATTTTATGGTTGATGATAATGTCAGATTCCTACGCGTGCGCCTTTTTACATTTTGCCCAATACCTTCTAGAAGCTGTCAAGCAGACCTTTTCGATAAATGAAAAAGGTTGATAAAATCTGCGTCATCTAAAATATTAAAGTAATCCACTCGTATATTGAACATTCTTTGTCGTCGAGTTTGTTCTTCATCCGACGAATTTGAATATAATAATAGCTGGACATTGCTATCTGAAAACGTTTTCCTTGAAAATGTAGCAACAGTCTGTAGAGTATATGTGTACATGTTAAGCAAACAGCATAAAATACAAATTGACAACGGACCTAACCTTAAAAGTCAATATGTCATACTTCTGTCAATTTCAACTAACGGACAGTAAACTGGTGGTTCGACTGTCGGTATCGGCCGTCGGTAAAATTTTACTAACGGATTGTTATAAGACGAAAATAATGACGTTTGTATCAAATTTCGGTTTATTTGGTCTGATATTTAACTAACGGACGTTTATAAGACCGGCCCTAACTCAGTGGAGAGATGCACAGAGGGAGTACCTCTGTCATCCATGCTAAATTATTGAACGCACGCCATTTTTGCTAAGTCATGTTAGTAGCTATGTTAATTTGATTTAATGATGATATCAAAGCTATTGTTTGCTAAGTATTGCGTGGACCAAACTTGCCAACCATCTAATGTTATTTTTTTTACACGTAGTAAGATTATTCGTTTGTTTGTTCTCCTTTAAAGCTTTATAGAAATATCTTATTCAAAAAGAGCGAAATGATTTTGCGGTGACATTATTAATATAATTAATAAAAATGTACTTAGTTTTCATCACTTATATACTGAAAAACATCAAGATGTTTCAGACCTAATGGTCCTTTCGTCACGATGCAATGTATACTAACAAATTAAAAATCAAAAATCGAAGTATAGACAATTAAAATATATGGGAAATTAATAATGTACCTGTATTATTCATTTATGGGCACTTAATTATTATTAATTTCCCATATATTATTTTTATATTTTGATTGTCTATACTTCGATTTTAGATTTTTAATTTGTTACTTTAGTACATTGTATCCTGACGAATATATAAGTACCTACATTTTTAATAATTATAGAAATATGTTAATTCAAAATAGGTTTCAATAGTTAAATAACGCTTTTAATGGTTTATTTCGTTTTTTTTCAAAATACATGTTACATATTGCTCATGATAGAATAATACCTCGCATACCACAGTAATTTCAAAATCAAGTTTTTTTGTGCACTTGTCTTTAAAATGTGTGGATACGTAATCAGCCAAAAACCTGTATCTAAAAGCAATTATTTATGTCCTTATTCCATTAAAGCAATTCCTCGCATTCCATTTATCGTACAGAATCTAAGTATTGTGCAGTTTTCTGCCTTCCCTGTAAAATTTGTACTGATTGGGCTACGAGGTATTGTTTTACCATGAGCGATATAAGTCACGCTTCAATGTACTTCAATGGAGGCCCTGGGACTTCCTTTGCCCTGAAGAAAGGAGCGTGAGAGCCACATCACGGGGTTTTTACATTTGACGCTGAAATTAAAATAAACTACGCAGATGATAATCTATTAACTGCCCGTGTCCAGCTCTGGGGGACTCGGTGTAGAGGTCATTGCAGATCGACCTTATAGCCCGTTCAGCAGCGCTGGTACTCGTTGCCATTGGAGACTGGTTTATTATATACTCTGCAGATCACCGTCACGCAATGATTTACAGTGGGAAAATTGTTTATGACGCTTCAACACACACAAATTGAGCATGTATATAGTACGCCTGCTCTTTTGAGAAAAAAATACGTAAAATTCAAATTTATTCTTATTATTGACGGCCATGAATGTGGCTGAAGATTTTTTAATTTCTCCGCTGTCAAATTGAAGGAAATAAAAAATCGTAAATTCTCATAAAAACCATCTCTTAAGCCTTATTATAAAACATTGAGAGTAGACAGTCAATGTTAACGTGATGAATATAAAAAATAAGTAGGTAACAATAAAGTTGATAGAAGTTAGAAAAAGGTTGTCAGTTAACAATCGTAACACAAATTAATGTCAATATTTTCGCTATTATAATAAAAATATTGACATTTCGATGGATGTCTTTATCCTTATAGGTACATGTAAATATGTATAAATGTACATCCCGTTCGTTTTGTTTGAGTAGGTATATTATAGCTATTTTGTTACCCCGAGAATAGGGGCATTCTACATTATTACCATTCACCAAAATATTTGGAAAAATTAAGAAAAAAATTAAAAAATTACTTTTATGATCATTTAATAGTATAAATATATATCACTCTTCTTTCAGACTTTTCACATATTCGTAGGTATGTATATCAAATTGACAGTAAAATTATAAGAGCAAGAATAACCTGAAATAAAATCCCATAAGATTTTAATCAACGATTATATACAGGATGTAACAGAGCTAATCAACAATACTATACAGGTGGATTCCTGCCATATGAGTCGAAAATGTTCAAGTAACCATGTCAATAGTTGTGGAGATAAGCAATAATTAAGTTTGCATTTTTAAAAAAATATTTATGACTTATTCACAAAACGTTATTATTACAATTAGTTATATCAATTTTAAAAAAATTCATTCGTTTCAATACAAGTTAAATAAAACGATGAGAACCCTTCCGTAATTCCAATTGGAAAATTTTCCAATTGGAATTGGAAGATTTTTATTATTTTATTTATCATGTATTAAAGGAAATTAGTTTTTGACATTTGATATAAGTTACATTAATGATAGTCCAACGTTTTTCAAAATATGAGTCAGAAGTATTAAAAAAAATGCAAAATTTGATGTCGCATATCTCCATAACTATGGATAGTAGGTAATGGTTGCTCCAACATTTTCGACTTATAATTAAACCAGGACCCTACATTTAAAGTAGTATGGACTATGGATTAGCTCTGTTACACAATGTATATTGTAAAAATATTACATTTTTATTTATTTATTTATTTATTTGTTTACGCCCATTAGGCTTTTACATAAAGAGTATAAAATAAATTTCAAAAAGCACATACATTAAAAGTTTCAGGAATAGCACCAAATCATGAGTATAAAATTAAAAATGTAGAGTAGGTAACGAGCAGCAATGCGTATAGGCTATTACATAAAAAAATATATCATAAAATTAAAAAGAACATACATTAAACAATATAAATTACAAGTAGCAAATTATTAAAAGTACCAGGAATAGCACCAAAACATGAGTACAGAAATTAAAAATATAAAGTACAAAGCGGCAATGTGTACGAAAAATATATATTACCCACCATTACATATTAACAGCTGAAGTCAGTAACGAAGCAGTATTGCCTCTTTAAGTGTGAACTTTACTTTCTCCAGACTGTCGACGAAAATGTCAATCATGCAACCATATTCATTACAAGTTCCCAATATTCTGTGTATCACAGAATTTGATTGATAATTAGTATTGCAATTGTTGCGATGGAATGTGACAATTTGTCGCGTTCTATGTGTGGAAAGGATATTATAATCGATACATGCCACAAGGTCAGGGCTGTCCAACATATTGTTTACAATTTTGTAAAGAAGAACTATATCATAAATTTTTCTTCTATTATATAATGTGAGTAAATTTAGTCTCTTCAATATGTAATTGTATTCTATGTTTTGTATTGGTATGCTTAACTTGTAGTTAATGTATTTGAGAAATTTGCGTTGGACACGCTCAATACTGTCTATATGCCCATTATAATATGGAGACCAAACTGATGAGCAATATTCTAATTGGCTCCGGACAAGAGACATGTATAACATTTTAATACTTTCAATTGATTGAAATGGGCGTGATGTCCTTAAAATAAATCCCAGCAATTTTAGAGACTTACAAGTTATCGCATTAATATGATTAGTAAAAGTAAGTTTCGAGTCGAATAATACCCCTAAGTCTCGAATACAGTCAACATTTTCTAGTTTGGTGTTACATAGAGAGTATTCAAAATTTATTTTTGATTTTAATCTAGTAAATGATATAATTTTGCATTTATTTAAATTTAAGTACAATTTATTCGTTTCACACCATACTGAAAGAGAATTTAGGTTTTGCTGTAATATGTTGCAGTCATAAATGTTGGTTACTGATTTAAAGATTTTTAGATCATCTGCAAACAGCAAATATTCAATGTCATTAAATATTGTTGAAATGTCATTCACAAATAATAGAAATAGTATTGGTCCAAGATGCGATCCCTGTGGTACACCACTAGTAGCATGGAAACATTCTGATACATATGAATATATTTTTACCCTTTGCCTTCTTTCACTCAGATAGCTCGTTAACCAAGAAAGTATTTGTCCACCAAATCCTATTTTTCCCAATTTGGCAATTAATAAAGCATGTGAGACTTTGTCAAACGCCTTACTGAAGTCCGTGTAAACTGAATCTACTTGAGTTTTATTAACAAAAGATTTAATAATGTAATTTTCATACAAAACTAAATTTGTTAGGGTAGATCTATTTGAGATGAATCCGTGTTGGTACGGAGTTATTCTTATCTCTTGTCCTTTTTACTAAGTAGATTTGTCCTTTCCTATCCATTCCTTATTCTCCTTTTACCTCTAATTCTTTGACTCCCATAGTTTGTCCATAACTTAAAACTTTCACTTTTTTTGTTTTTTATTCTATAACTCAAGTTATTGTTGCTTTATGTTAAACCATAACAGGTTAATTCTGTGGAAACTTGTAAGATGGTCTCTATACTGTTCGATAATCATGTATAATCTCTTTATATGTACTGTTAGTTTCCCATAAATAAATAAATAGGTGGAGCTGGATGGACAGATTTATTTAGTTTCTTAATACATACAAGACCTTTTCTATCTCGGACAAACGTGGAAAAGAGAAAGTTGCATCTCAGTTACGGCGGAGGAGCTCCACGGTAATGGACATGACGCGACCAATTTTTTTTATAATATAGTTAGTTTATTATATGCCTTAAAATAAGTGCCATTAAAAAACTAAAAATAATCAATCATCTTCTCGTGGGATGATTGATTATTTTTTTAATTATTATAAATTATTATAATCACCCAATGTCTATCTAAATTTTAGGCTCCCACGGTAGTGTAACCCTCAAAGTACCAAACAAACAGACGGATGTTACTTTTTATGATTTTATTCCATGTATAGGTACCTCATTATAATATGGCGCCTCAAATACCAACCTATTCATTCAATGTTTTTGTATGTCGAATTCCCACGATATTCAATTATTTCTTTGCCAGGAAAAGCTAATATTGTTGTAGAGTTTATTTACAAATTGGACTTTATAAACTCGAATTACCGTCATGACAAGTGACGGAAATAAAACGCGTTTGTTCAAGTAAGAAAAAGTTTCCGGAACATCAAGAAATTGAGGGAAATGAATTTGTACGGTATAAACTTTTGGACGATTCTATAACCTCGCATATATAGTGACTAAGAATAAACGAAATTCATTATTTGAAGAATGAAACCTTCATACATGAACTTCAGTACGAAAACAAAACAAATTCATATATAGGTACATGAAATTTGTCTTCAAATATGTTTTCCTTTCACTGCATTTCATCTCCTAATAGATCAATCATCATGGTAATCTTCAATTTGCAAGTAACATTTTTTTTTACTAGGAATTGCGTTCTCATAAATCACACAGATTTTTACCTGTATGAATTGATGTAGATTAATGATGGTTAATATTTGTGTAACAGTGATTGTTAATCGGTTACCATAAAGTCACTGGTTAGTTTAGTCTGTACAATAAGAAGCTTCCCCATGGGATCGAAAGCACACATGTTCCATGCTTATGTTGCATACCGTGCCTCTATGAATACCGAATTATTTTTTCGGTTACAGTTGGAACCGGATTCAACTTACAAAATACAGTTAGGTAGTGATTTTCGTTCACAAGAAATCTGTCGAGGGAGAAAGAGGAAAATAGAGGAGAAGGGTGCTTTTTGAAAATGGGTTATGTTGAATTAAAATTTCTAATATTACATGATCACTTCGGTTTAGAAAAAAATGATTATTATACCATGGGTTCAAAAAGTGTTGATGTATAATGTGTTTCACATTTGGATACTACATGGGTGATTGATAACGAATGTGTGCAAAGAAAGCGTATAAAAGCATTTCTTTAAAGGAATTTTTGATTGACTTGTTTAAGCTTATCTGTCTCGTTTTTAATTTTATATTAAGTCGGAAGGACAAGTTTTGTCCAAGTGTTGAGTTATTCTGTAGAACTATTAATCTCAAATTGATTACAAAAACATTATAAAAACTATACTCAATTTATTAAAATAAAGGTTTTAGGATATGAAATTTATTTTATCTTTGTAGAGAACCGGTGTAAGCCTTACCTAATTAAACCTTTCCTCACCTAACCTAACCCAATTATCAATAGTTGGTTCTTATAATTTTTTTTTTTGAAAACGTAGGTATACACAGAATTAAAATCATACGAATTTACCACAAGCAATTAATATGAGCCAAACTTTAGGCTAGACAATATTAGAATATTTTATTTACATACGCACTTCGAGTCTTCAACATTAAAATTTTGTTTTTTATTATTAAAAACAGGTTATTTAATTAAACAGGATTTTAAAACTGTGTCATTTTTTGACATATTTCATACTTTTGAATTCTTTTTTTTAAATAGTAACTAACCTTTTTTTAATAAAAAAAAACATTTTTTCAATGGTGGTGAAAATTGTTAATGCATGTAAATAAAATTTGCTTTGAACATTTAAAAAATGCCAACCCGGCGGCGAATGAGAACGACCAATATAGAAGCTTTTGCTTATAAAACGGTACTGGGTAAGCGTTGTGTGTGCTCCTAATTCGTTTTATTTAAGCTATCATCCTAAAAAAATGTAGTCTAGAATTCTTAATAATAAAAACCCACATATTTGAACACAAACGACGAAAATGCATTTGCAGTGAATGCCCAGTCTAAATCTGAGTTAATCATAAAACCAGACCGGGTTTAATCGCTTCTTTCATCAAAATTAAATATTAATAAAGCCCGTGGTCAACACTTATTCACTACGGAGGAAGCAAATCGCTAGGTTATAATACAACTATCTATGTAGTTGAAATTCTAAGTTTAATGACATTTTAGAATCTCATAAAAGTGATGAAATCGGCGACTTAACGAAACCTTTCACTGTACCATACCGAAGTATTAACTAACTCGACGTACTGAGCATAATAAGTCAGTTAGAGTAAAAGTTAGAGTAAGTCAGGGTGAACCAAAACCGGAAATAACTTGTAGCAGAGTATGCGTCTGCAGCATCCAAATTATCTGCAGGATGTGGCGAACGACTTCCGGCAGATAAGTCTACACTGTCATGTAATACAGTTTCGGATATCGTGTTTACTTGCTGAGCTCATTTAGATATCGTATACAATGTACATATTTGACGTGATCTAGGTATAATATTAATAATATAGTACGAACGTTATTCCTAAGTAGGAGCGATTCTCGGAAGACCTTTCTCAACGTCTTGGAATTTATTAGGCTGATTTATAAGTAAGTACCATAATACGTAAGGGTTAAAATATTTCTTTTGAAAATTCTTATTTTTTATGGCATCTTATTTTTAAATTTTCCAATAGAAATTTACTGATTGTGCGTCATTTATGGTGCAGTACTTGTTTTATAAAAATATTTTTAAAGGTAAAATTCAAATGCTTTAACTTGGTAAAAGTAATAATCACGTTATGCTTACGAATTGAAATACGCTAAATAATATGGAGACTTAATCTAATTCAATCATATCTAAGTCTATAAAACACATAAATTGTGAATATAAATAAATAGAAAACACTTGTACAAAACCACTATTCATTGAATTATCAATATGTTTCGGGGCCAATGGTCCCTTCATCGGGATACAACGTATATATATAAAATATTTAAATTCGAAGTATATTTATTATCCATTAATAATACACGCCCTGATATGGGCTTTCACATCATAAAAAGAAGCATTGCTATCTAAGTTCACAGGAATATCATGAAAAAAAATGAAATGATATAATACATACAAAATGTCATAAGAACATATAATAAGTTAAATGTAGAAAGAAAGTATTAAGAAGTAAAAGAAAATACTATATATGAATAGTAGATACAAAAGAAGAAATTTAAAAAAAATTACAAGATAAATACAACAAATAATAGATCACAATATTTATGAAAACAAAGTTGTAATGGCAAATTAAATATTATAAAAACCAAATCCTTTTTGCAAATACTTACCGTTTTTGTTTTCACATTAGTTCGTAATTAGTTATTCATCTTCCGTATATTTATTTTTTGTTTTTGTTTACGTCAATAGGTACATTGAATTTTTATTTGAAGTATACATTGTATCCTGATGAAGCGACCATTGGCTCCGAAATATGTTGATAATTAAATAAGAAGTGGTTTTATTAAAAGTGTTTTCTTTTTATTAATATAATTAATGTTACCACAAAGTAATTATTGTAAAAGATTTAAATTTTTGACTCGATCTAGGTGAATTTCGATAAAAACTCTACCTATTGCAGTTAATGAAACAGGTTGAGAAGTTAAATATCTCTAATTTTAGGTAAGACGATGTATTAATAATAACTAGCTTTTACCCGTCAAAAATAATGTACTTTTATCATATATATTTCAGCCGCCAGTTAAGCTTGTGAGAACAGCGCTATCTAGAGTAGCGTAGCGTCTTCATAACGTTAGTGATGGACATTATTAAATAGAGAAGAACGTTTTTTTCTACTAATTGCAGAAAATATTTAGTGCTCTATTCTCTTATCAAAATTATTTTAAAATCATTGGGCATAAAATGAGCAAGACTGATATCTATTCTATAACACAGCGCTGCATATACAAAGCTATAATTTTACATAAAAAAAACAAAAAAGATATAAAGAAATATCACCATAAAAAAGCTTATCAGGAAGAGAGCTCAGAAAAATGTTATTTATTACTGTGTACATTGATAAAGTTGATAAATTTCTTGCAAAAGCAAAGCAAAACAAAGAATCATTCATGATAGAACTTTATAAATTGATAAGTTCTATCATGAATGATTCTTTGTCTTGTATATAAGATTTTCATACCTCATTTACTGCATATGCTTTGGAAAACCCGCTGTAAAAACATTTCCGATAAACCTCGTAAAGTTTATTTTACACTGTCATTTCACACAATGAACTTGAAATAATACTTTAAAGAGTGCTAGAATAATTTAAAATGCATTAAAGTTCGTATTACCAGAACAAAATCAAAATTGTTTTTGCACCAAGCAGTGACAAACAAAACAGATTTTTTTTAAAACATCAAAACAATACCGACTGTCACTGTTGGGGGATTTTAGTACAGTTACCGGGCGCTAAATGTTTTTAATACATTGATACTGGGCTGGCGCGGCACCTCAGCTAGCTCTACAAATGACATGCACGC
>JADDOH010018018.1:0-16624 GCA_016648135.1 Agrypnia vestita
ACGGCCGCCATTACTGCATGGTTTCTTTAGTGCTGCCCGACCAAATTTCTGTATTTAATACGACACCGGTCACCGGACATTCTGTACATTATGTATTGTGTAATAAATTTACACCCTGGAAACTTCTGTTACGCGACAGGGACGCCCTCCCTCGTACGCCAAGTTATAGTGGTACGTCTATAATCGCATTACATTCAAACACTAAATATACAATACACATTAATGTACATGTAAAATATACTTAAATACATGTTACTAGAGCGTGCCGAAGACATTTGTAATTGGGATAATGGACATAGTCTTCATTAATAATGTTTTATTATTAGAGTATCATGGACCTATTATCCTGTTAGTGTCTCTAATAAATATTTTTTTTTTAATTAAAAAATATTTCTATAAAATATCTCTAGGTATGATGCATGAGGGGATTAGGAGCAAATAAGAGAGGCACAAGTAAATGAGTAATATTGACAATCGAGTAGTTTGGGGTCAATTGTACCAGGGGCCAGTGGCAGAAGCGTTTCACTTTTTAGAAAACGTTTAAAGGTGAAAAATATCGAAATTATATATTTATCTGGCAGAATATAAGGAAATATTAAAATATGAATAAAGTGATAATTATTTTAATTGGAATATAATGAAATACATATTTTGTTTCGATTTTTTTTTCAAAATAAGCGCTTAAGAAAAAATCCTGTTAGTTACGTTAAAAGTTTAAAGTAGGGTGTCCACACTGACTATGATAGAATGGATACCAAAGACATTTGAATATCACTTCCATCAGTCAGCATAATACCCTTGACCATTTTTTTTTTAAAAAGTGGCAGAGTATTGACACTCCAATCTGATATTATTTTAGGATATCTGATATTATTTTAGGATTAGTTGGTATACCTAGTTTAATCCGTAGATGAATCCGTCTGGCTTTTAAAAAAAAACTAATTTAGTGAACCTTACCGTCGCCGTAGTAGCACTGCTCCTCCAGGGGTAGTTCCCTGAGATGGGGGTAGGTGGTTGAAGACACCACAAGTCCCGGAGCCCCTCCCCCCGCGCAGCCTTCACCGGCGGCGGCCCAGGCAAGAACCTCCACCCATCTCTCGACCATTTTGTCCCTGGAAACATGTCAAAATGATATCATCTATTTTGTATTATTGTTCATTATTTCTCTAGCTACACCAATATCTTTTTAATATTTTTGTTTTGTATTCTTAGAGCATTGGAAAATTTTCATAATATGAATACTGAAAATGAATAAAGCACCGAGTGCCAGAATGTACATGTGGTGGCTCGAGACACATACACACAGACACCCGTGTAATGAGTTACCACAGATGCTGACGTCGAGTACGGCAGGCCGTCGCCCTCGATACAGAGGTTGAGACAAGATTGCTGAGCAAGGCAAATGTAACCCGGACCGATGACCGAGTACAAAGACGAGGTATAGCAGAGGGCATGGACTATCGGAGTGATGAAACGCACCTCGCTGATCTAAGCTAAATACCCACACGCGCGGCCGAGTAAAGAGGAAATCATAACACCCCCGATTCCTTTGTTCTGAATGACTATATAAGCACGCGCCCGCAGAACAAACCATCTCACTCCAACGGGGCTTCTCGGATACTGCGGAAGCTCTTGCCGTCATACCTTCGAACGTCACGCTTTCTCTTGTAGCCTTTGTACACTACTGTATTCTTTATAACTTGTGTTTTATAATCAAATAAATTCTGTCAAACCAACGCGACTTTTACATCATCAACCGCAGCAGAGATCTCCGACTCTACAAACGGAGTGGTGACCCTTGAGTTCAACTCTATCCAAAACCGGAGAACTCAATGTAAAAAGTGAATAAAGTCTTTTTCGCTCTTTATGTGGTATTTCACACATATTTTCATTAATATTTTCAAAGCTACTATACGCTGGTACCTCACGTGAGTTAATTTAATGAGTCATTTTAATACTAAAAACTATAAAATACTCGTGCCGTTTAGTGCCTTATTTATAAAAATTGACGCGGCACTTATGCGATATGCGTATAACTAGGAAATGATAACTGTGTTAATTTCCTAGTTATATGGACGATTCCAATGTAATTAGAAAATTAACACAGGTAGAACTGCAGTGCAGCATTTAATGTATTGGCGAAGGCATGTAGTACTAATCTGTACATATATATCTTAAGAAAATTATTTTTGGCATTTAGTGCTGTATTCATTTCCAGTATTCATATGTCATACGTCTAAATCAGTAATTAACCCGCCCTTACTAACACAGTCTAATTGCACTTATATTTTTACAGAAAAATCTGAAATCATTTGTATTTTTAATTCATCGTGTTTTGTTCTGGAATCTAAAATCTTCCTTCACATATGCTCAGTTAATGACAGTGATAGCGTAATCATTATTGAGCCAATAACTATCAAGTATTAAGCTAACATATGGCGGCCACTTTCTTTCTAGGTTATTTTTATTAAGATAGATATTTGTTCGCCCTGATTTTTTAATAAACTAGTATAATTTATCGATAGATATACCTAAAAGATCGAACTTTTGTTAGCGAAAAAATATGATAAAACGACGGTAGAGTGAGTTTAATGCAAACATTTGATGACTACCCGACTACTCTGATTAAGTTTAACGCCTATTATGAATTTTTCGTAATGCATTCAGTGAGCAAAGTCAATAATTTATTTTTTATTTATTTATTTAATGTTTATGGAAGACCAACAGCACAAAAAAAAAGCATAGAAAACATTGATACAATATAGATGGCCAATTACAGGTCTCCACATTTAGAAATATGTCAGTAATGATAAATATTTATGAATGACTAAGGCATATTAAAAATTATATAGAAAGAAAGAATAAAAAATTTAAACAAAAGACAAAGAAACTTAATTATTACGTGGAAAAAAATTCAGCACTCAAAATTTTTCTTAATCTTGTGTGGCTGCACTCGAACAGATCAATATCCAATAATCTTATTGTGTTATATTGTGTTAATAATCTTATTATTATATATCTGTGATTGTATGGAATACAATGCCCGATACATTAATGACTTCATAAATTTAGTCTTATGTGCAACATTTTTTTGATATTACTTATTAGCTTTATTCTATTTATTGCAAGCCTTACCATTCTCAGTGTATTGTCACTTCCGCTAATCATGCCCGCACAGCAGTCACAACACGTGTAGCTTCCCACTTAACAACGGCAGTTAAAAAATATTTTTTACTAGAATAAATAAATAAAAATGTCGTATCGCTCACAACGTTTGATGAACATAACACTTACATAGACAATACACAAAACTCAACAGGAAATCGGTGGAAATGTCATGTAAATACTGATTGTAATCATTTGCGATGACGGTGAAGGTTTATTACAAGTACAAAATCAAACTGAGATAGTGAAATCCGGTTAACTGATAACAGAAATTTTTGTTATGCGCTTTGTACTCAATAATACATTTTTAAATAGATTTTAATTTGAAAAATCACCAACAAAAGCAAAACAGTACGTAAAAGATTAAGACTTCCTTCCTTCTTGGTTGCTTCCTGGTGCTAAGAATTAGGTAGATTTCTTCTGTAATAGGGTATTTTTTGCTTTCTTCTCTAATTATATTAACACAATTACGATATCATTAGTACATTTACGAGAACATTTAAAAAAGATAATTTTGCTTTCTTAGTTCTATTCTCACCACATCATACCCTACATGCTCTGAAACTCATTCATAAAAAAATTTAAAATATTGTATTTTCAAGATTCCATTTGTGCATTCTTGTTATACATAATTATCTTTAATTTTAAATAATTCTCTGACATTGCATGTTATTGTTACATAATTCTGTAACTTATTCGTTGTAATCTAAAAAGTTTCTATGCATGTTCTGTATCGCACCAGTATATATAAAATTAATTAATTAATTAATATTTCGTTGACCGCCAATTTAAGGCAAAAGAGCGGATCATCCTGGTTTACGAACTTAGCCGAATTAAGACAGTTGTCAATTTTTTTAGAAAGGTTTATTCAAAATCAAAAAAGAGCTATGACAATTATCATATTCACAAATTGCGTTATATCCTATATAGAGATCAAAAGAGCGCATTGAAATTTTTCGGAAGTTTTGCCATGAGACCCTCTGCAGTGGGTAGTAATTCTATAATATTTCTCAACGATGTTGAAGCGATTTCAAATATTTAAGAGTTGGATCTACAGACGGCTTCTAAAAATAGTCTGGATTCATAAATTTACAAATATCAATCTAATAATACGGGATGGAAAGAAAAAATAAATCCTTAAAACCGTTAAAACCCGGATATTTTAATATTTTTTTCACAGCATCAGACATCCAGAGAAGTATTGGATCTTGCATTGCATCATTCATGGAAAATAGCGAGCAGAAAAGGTCCTGAGAGACAACAAAGGACTGCTGAATGAAAACTAAGCCACTGGTTCAGAATTACATGGTTCAACTTTTCAGAGCTGTTGCTAGTAGAAGAAAAAGAATGGGAATTAAGAAGAACATTTTACCGGCGATGATAGATTCCACTGCTCTCGATACTTTAGTAGTAAAAATAATAACAAATTTTATATTGAAGAAGAAAATGGAAGTTTCCGAAACAAGTTGTGTGATACTCTAAAAAAATTAAGGAAAATAAAGAAAATAGCGTTCTATTCATAATTAAATAATCATCATGAATAATCTCATGCCAAATCCATCAATAATTCCCAGCGACTGATTTTATTAAAATTAATCATAATAAAATTTGGCCCCTGTCTGATAGAGCTGTGACACCTCCCTTATTCTCCAGTTGTTACCTTCGCAGGAAGCCGGTGGGGGTGAGGAACTCCTCCCAGAGGTCCGAGTTGGCGGGGCGCAGCCGCGCGCAGCCCGGGGGGCCCTCGGCCATCTCACACTGCCCCCGCAACCCTTCCAGTACCACCAGATATTCCAGAGAGCGGGATTTGAGCTGGAGGATGAAAAATCAGGCAATGAAACGGATTGTGGAAGAGATTCTCAAACCTGCAGTGGTTACGTCAATTTTTTTTAAATTTTAATGTATTTTTTGATGCCACAAGGCGGTGTAACCTCTTGATAGATAACATGCCTAGAGGCTTAAAGGTTGAGGTTTTTTCTAGCGAAGGGAAAAACTTCATTTCAGAATGAAGACTTCAACACAAACACGTTCACCAATTTGAAGGCTTCAAAGTGTGAGCTTCATTTGTGGTAGGTACCGAAACATTAGGCGCTTCATCTAGTACTAAAAAATTTTACGCGTGGGTAAAAATTGTCGTCTACTACAATGAACTTCAAAACTGTACTATTACAATCTAAGGATGAAAATTTTTCAGCCGCCACAAAATTTTCAAATCCATGGGCGGGTGCTTTCGGATTCAAGTCCTCCCAAAAATTTTCTGTGTATAGTTTTCTGAGATATTCTGCCGTGTACATGAGACCTCTCTGGCCGACGTTTCGGATCCCATTGCAGGGTCCATCATCAGGGCTGATGTGATGAGTGTGTGTTGAAGTGTTGGTTAAATTTTGCCTTGCAATAGCTTACCGAGGTCAGGTATACTAGGTAGGCCAGAGAGGTCACATGTACACGACAGAATATCCCAGAAAACTACACACAGAAGATTCTGAACGGCCGTGAAAACCTGAGAACATCTCCCAAAAATTATTCCTGACGTGGGGGGCGATATCAAATAATAGTCGTTTTATCAACATCAACATCCCAAAAAATTATTTCTGATGGGAGGGAGGAGATTTCAAAAAGTCGTTTATCCACATCAAATCCGCCAAAAATTTCACATTATTTAAAGTTACAAGTATTTATTCGTTCCACTTCACTGAAAGCCACGCTTCAACTTAAAATTTAGAGTGTGCAATTAGAAGTGTGAAGTTTGAAGTATGTAAATTGGAGTGTGCTGTTCAATTACAAACTTGTGAAGTATACAATGAAGTACTTCATTGTAGTACTTAGTACACATGGGAGCCATCACTAGTTTTTTCATCTAACTCTGGAATCTGATGGATTATTATTGAAGACATGAGATTGCTCACCATTCGGTGGTGGTTCAGGTACACAATGTGCCTGCATTTAAACCGAGCATCCTTTTCAGCTGCTCCAGCCACTATCCTCTGCACCAGCCTTTCGGCTATTATCTCCATTTCTTCAGAAAGGGGTTCTAAAAATATAAATTAATTACATCTTTAATTTATTTGATAACTTTAAATTAAAAAAACAATATAAAAGCTAGACCCACAAAACATCTTGCTATAATAAATGTTAATCTGCAGGTACATCCACAGTCGAATACATTTTATAAAGTATTTAACACACAACTTGTAACATCATAAAAAATAACTCTTATATCAGCTTATTCAAATACTAAAGAAACAGGAATATAAATTAATTAGTTATAAATTATACAAGTCTCACAGAGACAATGCTTATTCTAGTAGATAGGTAATAAATCGAAAGAATATCATATGTATGTTAAATAAGGAATATTGCTAAATAAAAATAAAACTCTGCTTTGAAAAATTAAATAAAGAGGTATCATTGCCAGTGGTGAAATCTATGTATACTAACTTGTTAATGAGATAAAATAACAACAGATATCTCTAGCAGAGACCAGTACAATATATTAAATGTTCTTGATTCGAACATAAATATATATAGAACTTTAAAAAAAATTGTAATTCTCACGATGGAATTGGTGACCGTTGCATTGTGTAGAGTGAGCCAAGTTGTAAGCCCTGAGCCATCGTATAAGATACTTCCATCCACTTTTATCGTATATAAATAGCTTCGTCTCTGTGAGACTTCTACAATTTATTATAAATTAATAAATCATCCCCCTGGGGACCAATTCCAGTAACTGTATTCTTAGAACATACTTTCATATAAAAATATTGTTAAAATAGGAATATAAATATTTGGATACTCGTAGAATAACGCATTTACAAGCCATTTGGTGTCTAAGTCAAAACAATTTATCTTTTGGTTATAACAATGACACACCGCTAAACATATTCCACTTTTTCAGACCTCCTCCAAATCTGAAGTGAGCGTACTATTGGTATGGAACCACGTTATTTATTTTTCAACATCGGAACAATACGCTCCGTAGCCCAATCGTCCGCAAATCATATCTGTTGATGATTTTAGGAATTAGGGATTATTAAACTTAAATAAGCTACACATGTTGTATTTCTTCCGTGTGAAACTACTATTTAAAGCTTTGTTGTGAAACTACTCTCTTTAAACATTACTTTGAGAAAATTAACAAACTTTGTGTAAACCTGGGTTTGTTAGTTTTCTCAAATTATTAATTAAGTCCAACTACAAAGTCAAATAGAAATGAGCATGCTTTTGGAAAACTCAAACATATTTTCGAGAACAAAGAGATCCCAATTAGCCTAAAAAGAAGAGCCTTTGAATCGTGTAAACTGCCAGTGATGACGTATGGAGTGGAGACAATGGCCCTTTCAAAGAAAAGTGTAGAAAACCTCAAATTCACGCAACGATCTACGGAGAGATCCATGCTTGGAGTAAGCCTAAGAGATAGAATAAGAAATTATGAAATTAGGCACAGTAGTGGATATCATGGATCATGTAGCGAAGCTAAAACGGCAATTGTCAGGGCATTTTGGATGCTACAAAATGGACTCCCAGAGTTCTGAAGCGGGACCTTGGGAGAAAAAAGAGGCGACGGAAGACCTCAAAAGAGATGGGCCGACGATATAACCACTGTGGGGGGAAAGAAATGGCTACATTTCCAGCAATTACAGCGCTACATGCAATTAGCGAGATAATCAAATAATATACTGTAAAAATCATAAACAAACGTATAAGAATAAACTATTTAAATCTCAATATGGTGTTATATTACGACGTGCAACTATTTATCATCCTAATAATAGAATATGGAGTACTTTCCAATGGCGTGACACATAGTATGTACTAGAGAGTAGAATCTGTTTAGTAAAATTTAAATGTATTGTTTTCTTTATAATAAAACCGGAAGTGGGAACATCAGCCGTCACAGTAGCAGAAGTGAGCGACATTACGTGAGCGACGCTTTGATCTGATGATGGTTTATCAATGGACTGTGGCAGTCCAGTTAAATACTTTATTTAATAAAATACTATTTGCTCCCGCTGGTGTCCTGGAGGTCGAACCACCGATTACCAGATCACTAAGCGTGCATCACGACCATTACACCAACAAGCTACTCCTTTTTATAAGTATTTTTTAATAAGTTGTATTAGTAACATGCTTATAATAAAGATCGTAAATTTATAAATCTGATAAAATTTTATACACTTACCACTTGAGTTTTCAAAGAGACAGATAATGTATTAAACTAACCACATTAAAATGAGTATTAGAATTACTGATAAAAGTAGCCAGAGTTACTGATAAAGGTGAAAGGGTGATCGTAATGGTTATATTGAGAGAAGGAGACTTAGTTAAAAAATACGATACTAATTGTGTGTGTTTTTTTTTTTAAAGTAAGGGAAACTTAAGAGTTTTATGGGTAACATTTTTACATGATTCAATATAAGAAAACATAATAATATAATTTAGATACAAAGGCATTTTTTTATAGTTGGCCGAGTTTTAATATTTTTGTCACATCTGTTTTGAATTTGTCAGTGGTCAGTTGTTTGGTCTGTTGTGGCAGGTCATTGTACAGTTTTAGTCCATTGCAAATTAGTCGGGATTGTCCTGTTTTTGTTTTGGCGTGTGTTATGTGATAGTTTTGAGTCATTCTAGTGTTGTATTGATGTTTTTCGTGTATTTTGTCTAATTTTATGTCTTCGTCTTGTATTTCGCCAATTGCTAGTTTGTGAATGATTTTAAGTGTTCCGATTTTTGTAATGCTTTCGATGTTTAATTGTTGTGTTATACGGTATACAGTTTCAGTTGGTGTCTGGTATTGCAGATCATAGACCATTTTTAATATTTTGTTTTGCTGTCGTTGGAGTCTGTTTAGGTTAGTTTTGTTTCCGGTTCCCCAGAAGGGTATCAAATATCCTATTCTACTCTTGACGTATACCTGGTACATCAGAATTTTTACGGTCTTTAGTGTGATTTCGTGTATTTTGTGGAATAGGCTGGTCAGTTTTGTCATTGTCAGTTATTTTGTCTATTTGAAAGGTCCATTTGAGGTGTCTGTCCATGTTGAGTCCTAAGTATTTAGTATTTTCTAGTTCAGTAAGTGTTTCATTATGTATTTTTATGTCCATTTTATGCGTTTTCCGTTTGGCCTCAAAGTTAATGTAGTTACATTTTTGAGCGTTTAAGGTTAGTATATTTCTTTTTGTCCATTCAGTTAATATGTCTATGTCTTTGTTGATTTGTTTTGTGGTTTCTATGTCGTTATTGTTTTCGTAAAATATTCCGAGGTCTTCCGCATAGAGTATTATTTTGCCTCTAATATTTAGCTGCTCCGGGTCATTTATGTATATTATATAGAGTGATGGTCCTAGGATTGATCCCTGTGGGACACCATAGCTGACATTCATATATGTACTTGTTGTTTCGTGTAGTGTGGTGTATTGCTTTGTGTCTTTTAGGTACTAAGTTTTAAAAGGTGAAACCATATTCTGGATCTTGAAAAAATTGTTTGAAATAATTTTTAAAAATTAATGTAAAAAAAATAATTTCAAGAATAAAAAAATCTTTCCGATTTTAACGTCCGTGTTTCAGACTATAGTATGGTCTCTTTGATTTAAATTAGTAACACTAAATGATATTAAATGCTAAAATATTTTGGGTTACATGGTTTATGTTATTTGAAGTGAATGAATATTTGGAGCGCCCTTGAAATGAGTACTCATGAAAACGGCGCTATATAAATGATCCAAATATTATAATTATTAAATTATTTCAAAACCACTCTAAATCACGTTAGTAAAAATAATAAATATACAAGTTTTGCCACAAAATATAAGCACAAAAGAATAACTTGTAAATAGCACAATAATAAAATAATCATCATCATCATCATATAATCGTGATTATCGGCGTATTAATACTAGAAGAAAAACTATTTAAATACTAGGTATAATAATTATATACTAGTCCGATATGTTATCAGCGATTGCTTCCATTAATTTTTTCGTGTATTATAATATTTATGTTAGCAAATATTACGTCATATCCGGACCATGCGAACGAAATGTAATCATCCTAGCATCATCAGAAAATTCTCATATTATGTTTGTGTGCTCTAAAAACTGAAATAACGTTTTTTATGTCAACATTAAAAAAAATACTGTCTTCTAATATTCGCAGCCTTGTTTTCGGTGCAGAGCGAAAATAAGAAGAAAACGTTAAAGGATTTTTCAAGCATTATTTTAATGTTTTGTTTATTTTGGTAGTTTTTTTTTAATTTTGATATAGGCAAATTAAATAATTTGTCATCAAAATTGTCAGGAATTCGGGCTCTGTCACCATATCTAGCCCCTGCCAAATTGCTTTAGTAGGTAACCAATGTTTCAATGACAACCACATGTATAATCATAAAAGAAATAAATTTACATTTATTGATTCATTAATACAAAAGAAATTCGATCATTAAAGAAAATACCGGAATTAAATAGAATTGTGGTTTTAAGTGATAATTACGTAAAAAAAGAACAGTTCATAAATTTGAATAAGCTGTAAAAAAACGATTTAGAATTTATCGGCAATATTTCGACAATTATCATAATATGATTCAGCAATAAGGCGAAGTTGAGGCTAGTGTGCCTTTGTAAAAACAAGCGATTTTACATTTTTGGGCTCAATTGCCTCTACAACATAAGCATAAAATTACAAGAAATTTATAGAGAGCCAACAAATGTTCATAACGTAATTCTTGTATAATTGTGGTGTATAAAAGCAAAGACAACAATATCAAAAAAAAAAATTCATCAGGATTAGTAATTTATAATGTAATAAATAAAAACAACTTTGTTATACACCACTTATATTTATTAAAAACCCAAAATGGTTTCGCTGCTACCGTAGCTTCTTCAGTTAAGATCCTAGGTAGGTTAAGAAGCTTCTTCAGTTAAGATCCTAGGTAGGTTAAGAAGCTACGGTAGTAGCGAGACCTGGTTGGATTTTTAATAAATATAAGTGGTATATAACAAAGTTATTTTTATTTATTTATTTCTAATGTAGCACCACCAAGTGTTTGCTTCCTTTGAAAATTTATAACGTGCTCAATTCGAGATTTTATAGAAATCACAGCCCATAAATTTATAAGAAATATTTTAGAAGGGATAGATACATAAAATCTAGAATTTAGGACATTTTAAATTAGTTATCATCGGTGACTGCAATCAAAATATTTATTTTTATTTTTTGGATATTGCTGCCTTTGCTTTCAATCCCCACAATTGTTCTCATTTAAATATGTATATTTTTATTTTTCAGAAATTATACCTAATTGTTACAGCTTATTTGAATGTACGACCTTGTTGGAGGGCTTTTTTGCATTTTGCATCGGGGCTAATTTTGAATGTACGCTACTGCATTAGCCACGACATGATGTTTAAAGTCACTTACATGTATACTCGATACGATGTAGGCTGGCATCGTTATGTTATAAATTATGTGCACTAACGCTATTCATACAACTAGAGAACTATTAATAAATCTACAAATTGTAAGTACTTATGCGCTATTCGCGTGGCTTGGGTAATAATGGCGCCATCTCTCGTTGGATAAAACAATACAATCTTGAGTACACTTGTAGAGAGGCTGTTGTAAGCGGCAGTACTGCAATTTTCCATTGCAAAATAGAAAACTATAAATGGTACCGAACACAAACCTTAATTGAATTATTGAAACACTTGAAATTAATCAACTATAATTTATCATCAAAAGTCACCGGACACAAATTACATTATCACTATTACGTAATTTGCACAAATTGTCATTTTCGAGAATCTTCCACTTGTCTATGGAACACTTTATTACGCCGTCCCTTCTCGCACTGGTTGGCTTTTTCAAATTATTTCGCTGGTTAAATATAATGCGTACTGAATCGTCGCCTTGGTGTTTCGCTTCACTTGTCGCTTTTATCTCTGGCTTCAACTAAACGTCAAAACAAAGTAATGCACAGAAATAGCGCGACCCGCTTTTATATTAAACCGTAATTTCACGAATGTTCCGGGATATTCCTGCATATTCAAGACCCTTCCAGTAATTTCCAATTTGTTCTAAATGTTGTTTTAAATTCTTTCTATTTCTATAGTCTAGTTACGTTTTGTAAGTTTCGAGCATTATTTTTTAAAATAACGAAAATTCAATAGCGACAAATTTAAATTAAGTAGCGCCGAGAAAGTCTAGTTTGATTAAATCTGGGGGTATAATCAATATCATGCCCGCTCTATTCAAAATTCCATATTTAGTTATGAAATATTTTTAGATGAAATTAGGTACATTTGGAAAAATTGGTGTCAGGATAATGTTTGCCTCACCATCCAGTTCGTCGTCCGTCAGCTTGGTGAGCCGGCAGTTGAGCGCCCGCAGCTGCTTGAGCGTGAACTTGAGCCTGGAGTTGGGCAGCACCAGGGTAGTGCCCGTGACGTCAGGCGGGACCGCGGCGCTGGCGGAGCACCCCATCTCCGGCTTCTGCTTCTGGAAGTTTAAAAAGAGATCTCTACATGTAATGTGTAAATGATTCATGTTGACTTCACAAGATTTCGGTACTGTGCATACTTGACCCAATGCAGTGTCGCAATAATAAATGGACGACACAATGATTTACATAGGTGGATAAAAAAGTGAGGATAATATCGCTGAGTTGAGTCAAACAAGTCAGGCAAAAGTTTAAGGACGCAATGCTGCAAATGAAGATAATGCAGCATGAGCGACATTGTGTAAGTAATATAGGGGGTTCATATAAGAGCTGGAACAGTGAATGGACACCCACCGCATTCCCAGGACAGTTTTATGAGCGAAAGCTCCCATATCGGTCCTACTCATACGTCGCCAGGTTGACAATTTTTTACTCTAAAGGCCATCTCCGTGTCACGTCGTGTAAAGGGCGACTGCGACCCGGAGGGACCTGCAGTAGTCCATTCACTGCACCTCCTTCACCTAACGCACTTTATTGTAAATTATCAAAGAAAAGCATAAAATACAGGTAAAAATAAATCAGTAAGATAACATATAGCAAACACAGAAATAGAAAAATCTTTTAAAATATAACAATAGATCATGGTTAGAGTAAATATAGAATTCGGGTGGGAAGAAGGATAGTGAGGGGACGTCTGGGGAAAGGACACACACCCTAAGAGCTGGAACACAACAGATTATGTCACATCATCGTCAGGTCTCCACAGTAGGCTGACCGCCGGCCTTGCTATGCCTTCTTCTCCAGAGGATCTCCCGCCACGTGTGTTCTTAGTCTTACGCTGTTAATTTACTTGAAAATCTTCACTTGCTCCCAGAGCTTAACTACGGTAAAAATAAACAACAATAGTCTTTCCCTAAAAATTTAATTTTATAACGTAATTCTCAATTTAACGATGTTTATCACTAATATAACACGAACATTGTTATATCATTTTCGCTACCAAGAAGATAGATGGCGCTGTTTTCACAGCCATAACTTGAAACCAACGCCACCGGGTGTTTACTGCTCACACAAACCTACTACGATTTCGCGCCATTTATATTTATTGTAAAAATCAAGTTTTAATCAGCATTTTGTGAAAAGTAAATTAAATAGAATATATAGATGTTTTGGATTCACAGGAAGGAAATTCATTCAAAATGTAATGTGTATTATTTATTCATAATAAATTCTATTCTATTCTATAATATACATAATAAATTCTATTAACATAAAAAAAAAACATAAATAGAAACAACGATCACATCCAATTTCGTGGCGTTAATTTAATTTATACTAAACTTAACTAATTGAACTGCATACACGTTGAGTTATCTTTTCACTACTATACTTTCGAAAATAACAGTTACTATCATCATCAGGTGGATGCTAATTAATACACCTCATGATGAGAGAGACCGCTCCATTCGAAACTATAGCTTTAACAAAATTACTTAACGTGTTTAGTATACATAGCACAAGGTTAGGCCGTTAATAATGAATATTCCACAGAATATATAAGAATATTCATACAAGATCAAACAGTCATACAGGTCTTCAATAATTTCCAATTGTCATCTTTGAAGGTGTACAGCAAATCGTAGAGAAAAATGGAAAATTTGCGATGCTGAAGGAGAAAACGCAGATATCATCTAATTAGCATCAAATTTAAGGCAGCTCTGTCATATTTATAGTTTTCTCCGAGAAATCGACGTCTTTTGTACATTTAAAATAATAATTTTACATAAATATTTTTTTATGTATTTGCGAAAACTAACAGACTTTGCATAAACCACACTGATTGTTTTTAAACGTCTACTGGTTTCCATACAGAACTGTTTCTTCATTAGGACGGGTGCACAATACCTTCCTATAAATTAAATTTGTAAGACTAAAGTGTTAGGAGGGGTTTAATTTGTAAGACTTAAGTGTTAGGAGGGGTTTAATTTGTAAGACTAAAGTGTGAGATGATCCTGGTAGATAGTAGGCATCCTAATCAAATCGAGCAGACTGTATTTAATGTCGAAATGATGTTCAATTAATATTATAAAGCATTTTATTGTATTTCAATATAAATCGTTCTCCTGGTCATGGTAAGCGCTGCGATGATCCAGGTAGACAGTGGGTCTTCCTAAAGTATTAACGATGAATTTTGTATTAATAATTTATTTAAAAGGCCGTTGCTTAATCGCCGCGAGTTGATATTTAATTTTAGCTATTACATTCAATTAATCTGCCAACTCCTGGCCGCGGCTAACAATGTGATGAATCCTATGGGGTGACCCGTCAAAAATACGTCATGGAAAATAATATTAAATAATATAAATTTCATTGCAATGAATAAAGTCATTTGCCGTATGATGTTAGTGAAAATAGTTGTATGGCTCGGGTGGCAACGGCTGAGGTCGACAGATACGCTGTAGCTATAAAAGGATCGCGGAATAAAATATTATACCTTCTTGAAATATTATAAATAATGTATTCTATACAATATTAATACTCTGCCTGTGCTAACTATACATTTAACTAAAATATATATTATTAACTGGAAATAATTATTCTGTGAAAATTGCGCTTTTGAATGCAATATTAACTAAAAATATTAACTAAAATATTTCTAACATCTTGGGTTCGCAGACGAAATCGATAATACCTAATGCCCTTTGCATTTACTAAGTGTATTACCTAAATAGCCACAGCTATACCATCCTGTCCGTCAGGGACGAAACATAAAACACAGTTATATTCCTAAAAGTGCTACCTCTTACGCGACAAAAATACCTATTGCAGTCGGGCTATGAATATGAACTATTTCCGCCTCATAATGGCGCCTGGAACCAATACTAAAAACCTCACTAGAAATAATAAATGCGACTAAATCTCGATAAATACAATATATACTATTCGTAATACGTCGTTGAATTGGCACATGATTCGTCTAATGGATGAAGGACCCCGTTGTGTATCGTAATAACTTCAAATTCTTTTATAGGAGCAGTGTGGAAACAATTGCATAATATTACGTAATAAAAACATCTAACGAACCTAATAATCTATACATTTATGTTACAATAAAATACGTTCACCAGAAGAATTCGTGTATTAGAAATAAAACATTTTCGATTTGAGACAAACCAGTAAAATCGTTCGAACGGCGCAAAGGGAAAAATTCACACATATTAAATAACACTGAAATTAATAATTATAAACACTTTGTATTAGCAAATTCTTACCTTGAATGGTTTCGTTCTAGACGTGCATGAACCTGTTCATATTAAGTCCGTGGGAAAATAATACATATATTTTCTATCTACGAAATAAGACATTTTTTGAAGCAAAACTTCTTTATAAATAAGTAGATAAGGTCTCGGGGATGGTTTGTTCGAAAGGATTCTACAACAGCCCGTGAGTTTATATGAAATAATAGATTCTTTGAATGCTAAATTTTGGTTTTTTAAACCCTCAGCATCTCTGCTGAGAGGGGTTGAGGCTCCGCGCCCGCCTAAACCCGGTGGCCGACTTCCTAAGTGACTAAACGACCCCCATTGTTCCTCCGGAACTTACTGCATCCCGAGACTCTATCTCTTCTTTACGAGATGTGATCCTGTGACGCCTCTCTTTTAGGCTTATGATTGAGATGTACGTACTCTTTTGGTTCGAGTTTCTGATGATGGGTGTTGTCTTGAGGCGCCTTTCTTTTAGGCCGGTGTTTGAAGAATCACGTACTCTTTTGGTACAAATTGATGACGACATTAGCCTCCTTTGCGGGCATAGTCAGCGATGTTACAAATTATTGTGCAATCTCATTATGCCTTTTCATAGCGGCGTCCCACGATTCTGCATCTTGCAACATTTACTTTGGACAAATGTTAGAGTGTTAGTAACATATTTATAATATCCCAGCTATTCCATATGAGTGAATGATTTTTATATTTATTCTGGCCCTGTCTTTCTTACCGAGGACGAAATAGAAGTTAACGTTTTCTATCA